>JAWNOU010000118.1:0-159515 GCA_035045725.1 Drosophila ezoana | reverse complement strand
GGCCAAGAACGACGTGACCGTCACCTGCTCGTAGTGAGGGGGCGTGAGGCGGCTACTGAGGTCCGCCGCCCCACAGTTTTCTTGGCGAGGAGCCATCGTCCCCATGGCAAGGCAAGAAGCCGCAGTGTATTAATTATATTATAATCAACAATGTATTAGTTATATAAGAGGCAAGAAGCCGCAGTGAATATAATTATAGTATAATTTACATTATATTAGCGAGTAAAGAGGCAAGGAGCCGCAGTGTATTAATTATAGTATAATCTACATTATATTAGCGAGTAAAGAGGCAAGGAGCCACGAAAGTTATAAGATAGTGTGAATTTAACCGCCGGCCGCCGCTACAACCGTGCGTTGCTGATCGGTTGTTCAACACCACCTGCGAGAGCGCAGCTTCGATTCGACGAAGAGCGAAAGCTCCGAAGCGAAGTTGCGAAAGCTCGCGGCGAAGTTGCGAAAGCTCGCGGCGAAGTTGAGCGGGCGAGGCAAGCGCATGGCTCGCTAGCGAGCGAGCCGGCACTTTGGAAATACCGATCATGAGTGAGGAGACGTGCTGAAAAGGAGTGCGAGCAGAGAAAAAACGTGAAGTGCATAGCGGAGCGCTAGGGCTCCAAGACAGGGCGGCAGGGCCTTAGACTAGGAAGTTCGTTAGGATAGTATATAATAAAAGTTGTGAATAAAGTGAACGGAGTCTCAATCTCAGGGCAGTTATATTTGTGCTAAACATCGGCGATGGCCGATGTTCACCCCTAACCTGGAGGGATAGTGTAGTTGGTGCGGGGCCAAGGCACAGTAGTGTAGTTGGTACGTGGCTGAGGCCCGATAGAGTAGTTGGTGCGTGCAATTCTTCTTGGAATTTTCGGCGGTTGCCAGTCGGCGCGTGGAGAAAATGGCACAGACACCAAGTCAGCATTTTGCTGCACTTCTTATGAGGTGTTGCAATGCTTCTTATTGGGACTGTATGAATTTATTTGTTGTTAACTCTTCCCCCTTTGATTTAAGCTTGTCCTCAAGCGATCATCAGAAGAAAGGTATGTTGTTGAACCTGAGGTTGTTGGTATCTGTATTTTGTATTTGGATATGCGTTGGTTCTATTCTGGGGCCCTCTTGCTCTTTGTTCAGTTGTAGTATTATATTTTTCTTTTTTCTCTTCAATACGTGTAATACACAGGTAAGAAGGATGGCAACTGTGAACAGAGTTATGAAACCGACTCTATTTGCTATAGAGTGCGTCTGAAGTTTTTGCATGTCTTTATACCCTGAACCCATTAAAAATGGGTAAAAGGGGTATTATGTTTTTGTGCAAAATCCAAATGTATGTAACAGGCAGAAGGAAGCATCTCCGACCCCATAAAGTATATATATTCTCGATCAGCATTAAAAGCCGAGTCGATCTAGCCATGTCCGTCTGTCTGTCCGTCCGTCCGTCTGTCTGTCTGTCTGTCTGTCTGTCTGTCTGTCCGTCCGTCCGTCCGTCCGTCCGTCCGTCCGTCCGTCCGTCCGTATGTATGAACGCAAGGATCTCAGAACCTATAAGAGCTAGAGACTTGAAATTTTAGATGTAGGTGTTCCTAGTTCCTACGCAGATCGAATTTGTTTCCGATAATCGATAACTTGCCCCGTTTTCAAGTAATCGATAAAAATGTATATCGAAATCCTGTTTTTTAAGCAATTTTGGTAAATAATAAGAGCTAGAGTCACCAAACTTGACATGTAGCTTCTAGAAAAGTATATATATATCGATTATCTTTCAATTTATACCTATCGCCACCTTCCCGCTACTCTCTATCTATAAGCGCGCGCTGCATTTGGTGTTGGAATATGAGGGTTCAGGGTATCCCCTAGTCGGGAGCTCCCGACTAGAACCTCTTACTTGTTTATGTTGTTGATGTGCAATTCTTCCAATGCTTCCAGAGATAGAATCTTAATTCTTTCGTATCTATTGGGGTTATTTGTATTATAGGGTTCCCTGGGGTCATGACTGTGACCTCCAAGTTGCTGAATTCTTGATTATTGATGAATAAAGTTTCATTCCAGAAGTTGATCATATAGGTGCCTCTCACGCTTTTCTTCTCTTCTTGCCATCTAATAGTGCCGTTGAAGTCGTTCACCAGTATTAGTCCATCGTCGATTTCTTCGATCTCGGGGATATGATCTGCATTGCTAAAGCCACAGAGCGCTTGTTCTCCACTAACTAACTTAGGTATACAGTTATTAGTGTTCAAGTTTACAATTTTTGATTTGTTACAAATTTTAATATTATGATATCTTTTACAATTGTTGTTTATGCCATATATTGTTTTATTACAATGAAACAGTTCATTAAATTCTAAATTTATAATATTGTTCTTTTTCACTACTGGCTTTATTATGGTATTTTTGCATTCTATTTCTTCTAAATTTGGAATTTTTACAATATAAAACAAGGTTGTTCCATTATGCAAAATGGACACATCAGCAAGTTCTAGCATTTCTTCAATGTTTAAAGGTGGCATATTGCTTTTATTAGAATTATCGTTTACTATCTCTATTTCCTTCTCGCCAAGTAGGAATGTATTAATTAAATTAAATTTCGCCCATTGTATGGCGTACTTAATGTTAATTATTTCTTCTTTTATGAGCCTAATTTGATTTTGTAAGCTAATAGCTATCTCGTCACTTATGAGAGATTCCTTCCTAATGCTATTGGTTAAATCATTTGAGATTTTCGTAAGCTTATTAATTCGATCTTCTAATTGTCTGTTTATGATAAGTTTATTGTCGTTTTCTATAAGTTTGTTTATGTTGTCGGTAAGCATTATTAAATCATCATTGTCCGGGCTGCCGGCTACATACTTCCAGACTGTGCCTATAATGTTGATTGCTCTAGTCTTGCGTTTATGGAAAAGTGATATTGTGTCGAAAGTGACAATAGCTTGCGTTATTTCGTGACGTAAGGTGTGGTATAGTGTATTGGTTCTTAGGTCTTTTTCGGTGTAAAATAGGAGATTATCTAATGCATTTTTGATCTGTTCTAGTTCTATGACCTGTGCGATTCAAGTTGTCGATGTCTGTAATTTCCCTATTCCTTTTAAAATGGTGATTGTCTGTGCGTCTGTGAGTTCAAAATTTCCAAGTGTCCTTCGGTTGCTTTTGCTGTCGTCCTTAATAGTAATCTTTAATTTTTCATGTGTTTTTATACCCTGAACCCATTAAAAATGGGTAAAAGGGGTATTATGTTTTTGTGCAAAATCCAAATGTATGTAACAGGCAGAAGGAAGCATCTCCGACCCCATAAAGTATATATATTCTTGATCAGCATTAATAGCCGAGTCGATCTAGCCATGTCCGTCTGTCTGTCTGTCCGTCCGTCCGTCCGTCCGTCCGTCCGTCCGTCCGTCCGTCCGTCCGTCCGTCCGTCCGTCCGTCCGTCCGTATGTAGAACGCAAGGATCTCAGACCCTATAAGAAGTAGAGACTTGAAATTTTGGATGTAGGTGCTCCTAGGTCCTACGCAGATCGAGTTTGTTTCCGATAATCGATAACTTGCCCCGTTTCCAAGTAATCGATAAAAATGTATATCGATATCCTGTTTTTTAAGCAATTTTGGTAAATAATAAGAGCTAGAGTTACCAAACTTGACATGTAGCTTCTAGAAAAGTATATATATATCGATTATCTTTCATTTTATACCTATCGCCACCTCCCCGCTACTCTCTATCTATAAGCGCGCGCTGCATTTGGTGTAGGAATATGAGGGTTCAGGGTATCCCCTAGTCGGGAGCTCCCGACTAGAACCTCTTACTTGTTTATATTACTTTTATGGATTATCTTGTCGGTTGTTGTTAGTACGGTTGTGTTCCTATTTTCTTTAACTATTTCTTCTTTGTATCTGGGTGATAGTTTGGTACCTAATCTGGTATTGACTTTGACGAATATTTCTTGACCTGGTGCGTATGTCGTTACGTTTTTTGTTATGATTCTGCATGTCAGTCGATTGTTTCTGTTTGAGTCTGTCAATGTTCTCTTTCCTAGCTTTTTCGTATTGATCTGGGTCTGTAGTCACGTTTCTGCCGAAGAATATGTCTAATGGTTTCTTGTTAGTTGTCGAGTGTATAGTGTAGTTGTAGTCGTATATTGATTTGTTAAGAAGTTCGTCAAATGTTCTGAGTTCTTGTTTTCTTTTAATACATCTCGCGTCATAAAAGTGATTGAGGCTGAATTAAGGGATTTTTCGTTGTCTATTACAACGGCTTTAGGTACGCCAAAATAAAATAGGATTTCATGAAGTGGTTTTTTAATATCTTCTATTGCCCTAGATTTGATTATTCGTCTCTGAGCTAATTTTGAAAATTTATCTACTGCTGTTAGTACTAAGTTCTTTTCTGTCGTGTATATGTCGATATGGATTGTATGTCCTGGGTATTCGGGGATTGGTGTTTCTTTGAGTTTTGGGTTACTTGGATGTCTATCGTATTTTGCTTATTTACAAACTTGACACTGTTTGACTAATTCTGTTATTCGTTGCTTCATTTTTGGGAAATAAAAACTTTCGGACAATTGCATTTTGTTTTCTAGTGCGTTGCGGTGAGCTCTGTTGTGTGTAACCAATATCTTCACATCTTGCTCTGTTTCATTTGTTAAATCTTTTACTTGAGACTGCGTGAATCTAATCTTGAAGTTACTAAAATTTTGGGGATATATCTGTTGAATTTGGTTCATTATTTCCTCTGAGGTTATTATTCCGTTAATTACGGATGGGTTTAGATGAGCTTTCAGTATTTGTGTAAGGTCGTGTTCTGTAAAGTCTGGTCGAGTTATTGTATGTCTGTGAAATGTTGGGAATGGTATGTGGAACTTGTAATCTGTTTCGTTGGCTTTACTGAGAAATATCTGGTTTTTAAATACATTTATTGGGGCTTCTATGCTTGGTATTAAATTGAGACTTGAACTGTCTGCACTGTGCTAGGTGGAGGCTACTGATCCGATATTATTGATTACAGGGATTCGTGATAGCGCATCGGCTACAATATTATCCCTACCTGGTTTATAGAGGAGTTCATAGTCGAACTCTTCCAGGTGCGCTTTCCACCTTTTTATTCTTGCGTTGCCGTTCCAACTGCTAAGAGAGTGCGTTAAGGGCTGATGGTCGGTGTATATTTTTACTCTTGCCTTACCGTAAAGGTAATTTTTGAGGGTTTTTAGGACCCAAATTATTGCCAACATTTCCCTTTCGTTTGTGGCATAGTTCTCTTAGAGTTTTAGAGAGAGTTCTAGAGAGAAAACAAATGGGTCGCTTATTCTGGGATAGAACAGCGCCAATAGCAAAGTTGGATGCATCTGTTGTCAGATGAAACTCTTTGCTGAAGTCCGGGTAATGGAGTATTACCTCGTTTGAAACTATGGCGTTTTTTATTTTATTAAATGCTTCAACTGCTTCTTCGTTGAGATTAATGAGCTTTTTAGCTGATTGGTTCTTGGACACACGCGCATCTTCCCCCCTTAAAAGAGAGGTAAGGGGCTTTGCCAACTTAGCGAAGTCTTTTATGAATCTTCTATAATAGCTGGCAAGGCCAATAAAAGATCTTAAATCTTTGAGGGTTTTGGAAGGTGGGTACTTTCCTATGGTCTCTATCTTGTTGGGATTGGTTTCAATACCTTGTCTGAGATGACAAATACCAGGGATTCTACTCTGCTTTTAAAGAACTCGCATTCGTCCAACTGACATTTCATGTTGGCTTCCTGTAGAGTTCTGAATATGGCGCTAAGGTGACGCGCATGCGATTCATCATCTTTGCTAAAGATAATGATATGCTCACGAAGGATGTCGTCAAGGGCTCTCTGGAAAATTGAGGGCGCATTCTTGAGTCCGAAGGGGAGTCGTGTAAACTTGTATTTTCCGTTGTTAACGGAGAAGGCAGTCTATGTCTGACTCTTTGAGGGGTTGACCAATTGCTTTACTAACGTCGGCAATTGTTGTGCCAGAATCTGGCTAACCGTGGCTGCTATCCTGCTCTGCGTTATTCGCCATGCCTCTATTTTGTAAATGTTCGTTTTGTCTGTCGAGATGTCGTTGTTGCTGTCTGTTCAAGTTATGTCCGCCTACCTGTGGTTGATCTGATGCTATTGGGGGCCTAACTAAATTGCTTTCATTAGCCATAAACAAGAGATATTACTAGTATTGTATTTTTTAGGATATTTTAGAAGTATTTTTAAATCTAGTATTAGTTTTCTTATTCTATATTTTGATTGATTGATTTTTATCGTTTCTTTTCTTTTTTTAAAACCAGTGGCTGGTTTCTTCCTTCTATTTTTGAGGGTCCCTTGGGAATCGCAAAGTTGGATTTTAGTTACACAACGTTTGTAGTCTTTATGATTGTTTATCGTTTTACACTTTTTTATCTTGCATATTGTTCTACAATGTTTTCGTAATTCTTGTTCTTATAATTCTATTTCACTTTTGTGTTAGTTGCTTGTTTGTGTCTTTCACTTAATTTCTAACTTACAGTACTATTTTTGATGTGGCAACCTCCCCTGCCGGTCCGGATTTCATCCTTTTTGAAACTTTTGGGTATCTACTGGGGATCCTGCGACCAGTCTTCGTTGAGAGTATCCTGCGGGCGGACCTTACAAGATGTGTTGTCCACCGATGGGCAAATTGCACAATTAAGTTCCAATTGCCTCTCGCGAATTT
Organism: Drosophila ezoana; assembly: GCA_035045725.1. Taxonomy (NCBI): domain Eukaryota; kingdom Metazoa; phylum Arthropoda; class Insecta; order Diptera; family Drosophilidae; genus Drosophila; species Drosophila ezoana. The sequence goes on along the minus strand of JAWNOU010000118.1, from coordinate 152,843 downwards.
TACCAGTCGTTGAATTTAATTAACGAGAGTTGCACTGGTTTTGTTTTCGCGTATAGCCGACTAACGCGCACGTAGAAGCGTTTTGTTCTTTTGTAACACGAGCCGGTCCCTGCTCGGGCGCCAGTTAATTCCAAAGTTTATTAAACGATGAAAAAAAAATATTTTTTTGGGAAGCAAGTCTTTCTTTTATTGATGTCAATTTGCAACTAAATAAACTTAAATCAATTCTAGCCCTAGTAACCTGTGGCTTAGCGGCAGCGGCTGATGTTGTTGGCCCGTTGGGCAATTCTTCTTGGAATTTTCGGCGGTTGCCAGTCGGCGGGTGGAGGAAATGGCACAGACACCAAGTCAGCATTTTGCTGCACTTCTTATGAGGTGTTGCAATGCTTCTTACTGGGACTGTATGAATTTATTTGTTGTTAACTTGTATAAGCGATGGATCGTATTGCTTGTGTGCTGGAATGTTTATGTAATTCTAAGCGGTCTTTTAATGTACTTTGGGCGTTTGTATATTTATATTTATTATGACAAAGTGTCACAATGTATTAACGGATTGTTATACCATTTGATTTATGATAATGGTAGGGTAGATATGCTACACCTCCCTTTTTAAAATGACGTAATACATGTAGTCATTTAATGTTAGTGTTAATATATTGTATTTAATTTTTACAAATAAATTAATTTGTTACTTATTATAAATTTATGTATAGAAAATGGTTTTATCTATTTTTTTAAAACATTTGTGTTCATTGACAAGTTTTTATTTTTAATATATTTGAATTTACGTTTTATTTTATTTTTAACTTTCTTAGAAGATTAAAAAGGATTTTTATTTTTTTCATGTTAATCAGACCTTTTTTATTTCATGAAACGTTTCATTGAATATATTTTTTTAGCCTATCCTTATATATAAATGGGTTCATCATCTTCAAATCTTAATGTTTGTTTATAAAAATTATTTGTCGCTATTGGTTAGGTTTCCAGTCCGAACACATCCCTATACTTAGTGCATAATTCTGATAGTTGACTTTTGAATTGTTCTGGAAAATTTTGCGTTAATTTTGAAAGTTCTTATTCATTTTTTTTTCTGGATTAGTGTTATAAATGTCTTAATCTGTTAAATTTTCATATTGGATTTTGTTTACTTTGACCAATTGTTCGAAATTAGTTGTGTTTAGAAGGCGAATGTATATATGTTTGGATGCTGCTATTGTATTTGCAACATAAATTCCATTATGTATTTCATGATAAGGAACAAATATATAATCATTTACTGTATTAATGTCTATTTTTCGAATTACTTGGGATCTGGCTGGCAGAAGAACTGTATTGTTGCCAGCACTATATGTTATAGGAACATAAATAGGATGATTTAAATTTTGAGTTCTAATTATAAACCAGTCTTCACTTGGTTTGAAATCTAATTGACAATTGAATTTTTTAATAAAATCAATGCCTATTATTCCATCACACGGTATTGAAAAATCTGAATCTACTAAATGAAATCCGTGTGGAATAATATATTTTGTTGATTGAAGTTCTATTGAAGCTGTTCTTTGAGATTTTATTACACCTTGGCCTATGCCTTGGATGTTCATAATTTTTATACCCTGAACCCATTTTCAATGTTATTGATTATCTGTTATTAATTATCACCATAGTGTCAGTTTTACAATTTTTGCTTACAATCTATGTTAAGCATAATAAAATTATTAAGAAAAGATACATGAGTAGGGCAAATAACTTAGATAAGATCTAAAAATGAATTAGGAGGAATTAATAACAATCTCTGAAATGGCACAAACAGTTGTAGAATTTATCAAGCTGGCCACATCTCTGATACCAGAGTTTGACGGTAAGCCAGAAAATCTACAAAGTTTTCTAGATTTTATGAATCTATGAGTAACCTTAAAAGGCATACATGAGCTAACAGCCATAAGCCTTATAAAAACAAAGCTAAAAGGCCATGCGAGAAATTTATTAAGAAATGAGCAACTATCAAATGCAGTAAAAGGAGAATCGGTAGAAGTCGTATCTGCTAAGCTTCTTAATCTGCAACAGAAAAATAAAACGGCTAACCAATACACCCAAGAGGTGGAAAACCTGGCAAAGGCCCTTGAAGGCGCCTATATCAGTGAAAGTCTAAGCCAATCACTTGCAAACAAATACAGCACTACAACAGCTGTAAAAGCTATGACCCAAAATTGTTCAATTGATAAGGTAAAACTTAAGCATGCAGGATAGGCACATTCACAATATGAATGATGCCGTCTCCCAATTTGTCAATAGTTGTAACAGATATCAGGTCAAAGTAACACTGTCCTGTATTATCAACGAGGTGCAAGCAACAATAATAGAGGAGGTTATAATCGTGGCAGATATTACAACCACAACAATTACAGCCGAGACGGTAACAACAACATCAACAATAATTACAATAACCGTGGAGGAAGACGAGGCCAAAATCGAGGAAGAGGCTGCGGTAACTCCAATCAAGGTAATAACAATGTGAGAGTGGCGCAAAATGCGTCGGAAAACTCTCAGAACCCTTTAGGAAACAACCAGTAAATGTAAAGGTTCATTCCATCAATTACAGTCTTAATATGTTTGTCACTTTTTATAATCATTCAACTAAAAATAAACTTACATTCCTAATAGATACTGGTGCAGATATGTCACTTTTAAAAATAAATTCAGATAACTTCAAAATTCAAGAAGAAAAAATTATAAACATCCAAGGCATAGGCCAAGGTGGCATACAATCTCAAGGAACAACTTCAATAGAACTTCAATCAACAAAATATATTATTCCACAAGAATTTCATTTAGTTGATTCATATTTTTCAATACCGTGTGATGGAATAATAGGCATTGATTTTATTAAAAAATTCAATTGTCAATTAGATTTCAAACCAAGTGAAGACTGGTTTATAATTAGACCTCATAATTTAAATTATCCTATTTATGTTCCTATAACATATAGTGCTGGCAACAATACAGTGCTTCTGCCCGCCAGATCCCAATTCGAAAAATAGACATTTATACAGTAAATGATTATATATTTGTTCCTAATCATGAAATACATAATGGAATTTATGTTGCAAATACAATAGCAGCATCCAAACATATATACATTCGCCTTCTAAACACAACTCATTTCGACCAATTGGTCAAAGTAAACAAAATCCAATATGAAAATTTAACAGATTATGACATTTATAACACTAATCCAGAAAATAGAAATGAATAAGAACTTTCAAAATTAAAGAAAAATTTTCCAGAACAATTAAAAAGTCAACTAACAGAATTATGCACTAAGTATAGGGATGTGTTCGGACTGGAAACCGAACCAATAGCGACAAATAATTTTTATAAACAAACATTAAGATTTGAAGATGATGAACCCATTTATATATAAGGATAGGCTAAAAAAATATATTCAATGAAACGTTTCATGAAATAAAAAAGGTCTGATTAACATGAAAAAAAATAAAAATCCTTTTTAATCTTCTAAGAAAGTTAAAAATAAAATAAAACGTAAATTCAAATATATTAAAAATAAAAACTTGTCAATGAACACAAATGTTTTAAAAAAATAGATAAAACCATTTTCTATACATAAATTTATAATAAGTAACAAATTAATTTATTTGTAAAAATTAAATACAATATATTAACACTAACATTAAATGACTACATGTATTACGTCATTTTAAAAAGGGAGGTGTAGCATATCTACCCTACCATTATCATAAATCAAATGGTATAACAATCCGTTAATACATTGTGACACTTTGTCATAATAAATACAAATATACAAACGCCCAAAGTACATTAAAAGACCGCTTAGAATTACATAAACATTCCAGCACACAAGCAATACGATCCATCGCTTATACAAGTTAACAACAAATAAATTCATACAGTCCCAGTAAGAAGCATTGCAACACCTCATAAGAAGTGCAGCAAAATGCTGACTTGGTGTCTGTGCCATTTCCTCCACCCGCCCAACGGGCCAACAACATCAGCCGCTGCCGCTAAGCCACAGGTTACTAGGGCTAGAATTGATTTAAGTTTATTTAGTTGCAAATTGACATCAATAAAAGAAAGACTTGCTTCCCAAAAAAATATTTTTTTTTCATCGTTTAATAAACTTTGGAATTAACTGGCGCCCGAGCAGGGACCGGCTCGTGTTACAAAAGAACAAAACGCTTCTACGTGCGCGTTAGTCGGCTATACGCGAAAACAAAACCAGTGCAACTCTCGTTAATTAAATTCAACGACTGGTAAAATTCGCGAAAGGCAATTGAAACTTAATTGTGCAATTTGCCCATCGGTGGACAACACATCTTGTAAGGTTCGCCCGCAGGATACTCTCAACGAAGACTGGTCGCAGGATCCCCAGTAGATACCCAAAAGTTTCAAAAAGCATGAAATTCGGACCGGCAGGGGAGGTTGCCACATCAAAAATAGTACTGTAAGTTAGAAACAAGCAACTAACACAAAAGTGAAATAGAATTATAAGAACAAGAATTACGAAAACATTGTAGAACAATAAGCAAGATAAAAAAGTGTAAAACAATAAACAATCATAAAGACTACAAACGTTGTATAACTAAAATCCAACTTTGCGATTCCCAAGGGACCCTCCAAAGTAGAAGGAAGAAACCAGCCACTGGTTTTAAAAAAAGAAAAGAAACGATAAAAATCAATCAATCAAAACATAGAATAAGAAAACTAATACTAGATTTAAAAATACTTCTAAAATATCCTAAAAAATACAATACTAGTAATATCTCTTGTTTATGGCTAATGAAAGCAATTTAGTTAGGCCCCCAATAGCATCAGATCAACCACAGGTAGGCGGACATAACTTGAACAGACAGCAACAACGACATCTCGACAGACAAAACGAACATTTACAAAATAGAGGCATGGCGAATAACGCAGAGCAGGATAGCAGCCACGGTTAGCCAGATTCTGGCACAACAATTGCCGACGTTAGTAAAGCAATTGGTCAACCCCTCAAAGAGTCAGACATAGAAAAAACTGCCTTCTCCGTTAACAACGGAAAATACAAGTTTACACGACTCCCCTTCGGACTCAAGAATGCGCCCTCAATTTTCCAGAGAGCCCTTGACGACATCCTTCGTGAGCATATCATTATCTTTAGCAAAGATGATGAATCGCATGAGCGTCACCTTAGCGCCATATGCAGAACTCTACAGGAAGCCAACATGAAATGTCAGTTGGACGAATGCGAGTTCTTTCAAAGCAGAGTAGAATCCCTGGTATTTGTCATCTCAGACAAGGTATTGAAACCAATCCCAACAAGATAGAGACCATAGGAAAGTACCCACCTTCCAAAACCCTCAAAGATTTAAGATCTTTTATTGGCCTTGCCAGCTATTATAGAAGATTCATAAAAGACTTCGCTAAGTTGGCAAAGCCCCTTACCTCTCTTTTTAGGGGGGAAGATGCGCGTGTGTCCAAGAACCAATCAGCTAAAAAGCTCATTAATCTCAACGAAGAAGCAGTTGAAGCATTTAATAAAATAAAAAACGCCATAGTTTCAAACGAGGTAATACTCCATTACCCGGACTTCAGCAAAGAGTTTCATCTGACAACAGATGCATCCAACTTTGCTATTGGCGCTGTTCTATCCCAGAATAAGCGACCCATTTGTTTTCTCTCTAGAACTCTCTCTAAAACTCTAAGAGAACTATGCCACAAACGAAAGGGAAATGTTGGCAATAATTTGGGTCCTAAAAACCCTCAAAAATTACCTTTACGGTAAGGCAAGAGTAAAAATATACACCGACCATCAGCCCTTAACGCACTCTCTTAGCAGTTGGAACGGCAACGCAAGAATAAAAAGGTGGAAAGCGTACCTGGAAGAGTTCGACTATGAACTCCTCTATAAACCAGGTAGGGATAATATTGTAGCCGATGCGCTATCACGAATCCCTGTAATCAATAATATCGGATCAGTAGCCTCCACCTAGCACAGTGCAGACAGTTCAAGTCACAATTTAATACCAAGCATAGAAGCCCCAATAAATGTATTTAAAAACCAGATATTTCTCAGTAAAGCCAACGAAACAGATTACAAGTTCCACATACCATTCCCAACATTTCACAGACATACAATAACTCGACCAGACTTTACAGAACACGACCTTACACAAATACTGAAAGCTCATCTAAACCCATCCGTAATTAACGGAATAATAACCTCAGAGGAAATAATGAACCAAATTCAACAGATATATCCCCAAAATTTTAGTAACTTCAAGATTAGATTCACGCAGTCTCAAGTAAAAGATTTAACAAATGAAACAGAGCAAGATGTGAAGATATTGGTTACACACAACAGAGCTCACCGCAACGCACTAGAAAATAAAATGCAAATCTAGGGCAATAGAAGATATTAAATAACCACTTCATGAAATCCTATTTTATTTTGGCGTAGACAACGAAAAATGCCTTAATTCAGCCTCAATCACTTTTATGACGCAGGACCAATTAGGTATAGAAGTTTATAAAACACCACCCTACAAAAGCGCAGTGAATGGTCAGGTGGAAAGATTTCATTCAACACTATCAGATATTATGACATGTAATAAAAGAAAACAAGAACTCAGAACATTTGAAGAACTTCTTAACAAATCAATATACGACTACAACTACACTATACACTCGACAACTAACAAGAAACCATTAGACATATTCTTCGGCAGAAACGTGACTACAGACCCAGATCAATACGAAAAAGCTAGGAAAGAGAACATTGACAGACTCAAACAGAAACAATCGACTGACATGCAGAATCATAACAAAAAACGTAACGACATACGCACCTATACACCAGGTCAAGAAATATACGTCAAAGTCAATACCAGATTAGGTACCAAACTATCACCCAGATACAAAAAAGAAATAGTTAAAGAAAATTGGAACACAACCGTACTAACAACAACCGACAAGATAATCCATAAATGTAATATAAACAAGTAAAAGATTCTAATCGGGAGCTCCCGACTAGGGGATACCCTGAACCCTCATATTCCAACACCAAATGCAGCTCGCGCCTATAGATAGAGAGTAGCGAGGAGGTGGCGATAGGTATAAAATGAAAGATACTCGATATATATATACTATTCTAAAAGCAACATGTCAAGTTTGGTGACTCTAGCACTTATAATTTACCAAAATTGCTTAAAAAACGGGATTTCGATATACATTTTTGTCGATTACTTGGAAACGGGGCAAGTTATCGTTTATCGGAAACAAACTCGATCTGCGCGGGCACTAGGAGCACCTACATCTAAAATTTCAAGTCTCTAGCTCTTATAGGTTCTGAGATCCTTGCGTTCATACATACGGACGGACGGACAGACAGACGGACATGGCTAGATCGACTTGGCTATTGATGCTGATCAAGAATATATATACTTTATGGGGTCGGAGATGCTTCCTTCTGCCTGTTACATACATTTGCATTTTGCACAAAAACATAATACCCCTTTTACCCATTTTTAATGGGTTCAGGGTATAACAAGTAAGAGGTTCTAGTCGGGAACTCCCGACTAGGGGATACCCTGAACCCTCTTATTCCATCACCAAATGCAGCGCGCGCTTATAGATAGAGAGTAGCGGGGAGTTTGCGATAGGTATAATATAAAAGATAATCGATAATCGATATATATATACTATTCTAGAAGCTACATGTCAAGTTTGGTAACTCTAGCTCTTATTATTTACCAAAATTGCTTAAAAAACGGGATTTCGATATACATTTTTATCGATTACTTGGAAACGGGACAAGTTATCGATTATCGGAAACAAACTCGATCTGCGTAGAACTAGGAGCACCTACATCTAAAATTTCAAGCCTCTAGCTCTTATAGGTTCTGAGATCCTTGCGTTCATACATACGGACGGACGGACAGACAGACGGACATGGCTAGATCGACTTGGCTATTGAATATATATACTTTATGGGGTCGGAGATGCTTCCTTCTGCCTGTTACATACATTTGCATTTTGCACAAAAACATAATATCCCTTTTACCCATTTTTAATGGGTTCATGGTATAAAAAGGAATCGAGAAGGAAACAAAAGTTACAAATTACTTTCATAAAACCAACATAAAAACAAGTAAGAGGTTCTAGTCGGGAACTCCCGACTAGGGGATACCCTGAACCCTCTTATTCCATCACCAAATGCAGCGCGCGCTTATAGATAGAGAGTAGCGGGGAGTTTGCGATAGGTATAAAATAAAAGATAATCGATAATCGATATATATATACTATTCTAGAAGCTACATGTCAAGTTTGGTAACTCTAGCTCTTATTATTTACCAAAATTGCTTAAAAAACGGGATGTATATCGATACATTTTTATCGATTACTTGGAAACGGGGCATGTTATCGTTTATCGGAAACAAACTCGATATGCGCGGGCGCTAGGAGCACCTACATCTAAAATTTCAAGTCTCTAGCTCTTATAGGTTCTGAGATCCTTGCGTTCATACATACGGACGGACGGACGGACGGACAGACAGACGGACATGGCTAGATCGACTCGGCTATTGATGCTGATCAAGAATATATATACTTTATGGGGTTGGAGATGCTTCCTTCTGCCTGTTACATACATTTGCATTTTGCACAAAAACATAATACCCCTTTTACCCATTTTTAATGGGTTCAGGGTATAAAAACACATGAAAAATTACAGATTACTATTAATGATGACAGCAAAAGCAACCGAAGGACACTTGGAAATTTAGAACTACACAGACGCACAGACAATCACCATTTTAAAAGGAATAGGGAAATTACAGACATCGACAACCCGAATCGTACAGGTCATAGAACTAGAACAGATCAAAAATGCATTAGATAATCTCCTATTTTACACCGAAAAAGACCTAAATACCAATACACTATACCACACCTTACGTCACGAAATAACGCAAGCTATTGTCACTTTCGACACAATATCACTTTTCCATAAACGCAAGACTAGAGCAATCAACATTATAGGCACAGCCTGGAAGTATGTAGCCGGCAGCCCGGACAATGATGATTTAATAATGCTTACCGACAACATAAACAAACTTATAGAAAACGACAATAAACTTATCATAAACAGACAATTAGAAGATCGAATTAATAAGCTTACGAAAATCTCAAATGATTTAACCAATAGCGTTAGGAAGGAATCTCTCATAAGTAACGAGATAGCTATTAGCTTACAAAATCAAATTAGGCTCATAAAAGAAGAAATAATTAACATTAAGTACGCCATACAATGGGCGAAATTTAATTTAATTAATACATTCCTACTTGGCGAGAAGGAAATAGAGATAGTAAACGATAATTCTAATAAAAGCAATATGCCACCTTTAAACATTGAAGAAATGCTAGAATTTGCTGATGTGTCCATTTTGCATAATGGAACAACCTTGTTTTAAATTGTAAAAATTCCAAATTTAGAAGAAATAGAATACAAAAATACCATAATAAAGCCAGTAGTGAAAAATAACAATATTATAAATTTAGAATTTAACGAACTGTTTCATTGTAATAAAACAATATATGGCATAAAAAACAATTGTAAAAGATATCATAATATTAAAATTTGTAACAAATCAAAAATTGTAAACTTGAACACTAATAACTGTATACCTAAGTTAGTTAGTGGAGAACAAGCGCTCTGTGGCTTTAGCAATGCAGATCATATCCCCGAGATCGAAGAAATCGACGATGGACTAATACTGGTAAACGACTTCAACGGCACTATTAGATGGCAAGAAGAGAAGAAAAGCGTGAGAGGCACCTATATGATCAACTTCTGGAATGAAACTTTATTTATCAATAATCAAGAATTCAGCAACTTGGAGGTCACAGTCATGACCCCAGGGAACCCTATAATACAAATAACCCCAATAGATACGAAAGAATTAAGATTCTATCTCTGGAAGCATTGGAAGAATTGCACATCAACAACATAAAAAACATGCAAAAACTTCAGACGCACTCTATAGCAAATAGAGGTTTCATAGCTATGTTCACAGTTGACATCCTTCTTACCTGTGTATTACACGTATTGAAGAGAAAAAAGAAAAATATAATACTACAACTGAACAAAGAGCAAGAGGGCCCCAGAATAGAACCAACGCATATCCAAATACAAAATACAGATTCCAACAACCTCACGTTCAACAACATACCTTTCTTCTGATGATCGCTTGAGGACAAGCTTAAATCAAAGGGGGAAGAGTTAACAACAAATAAATTCATACAGTCCCAATAAGAAGCATTGCAACACCTCATAAGAAGTGCAGCAAAATGCTGACTTGGTGTCTGTGCCATTTCCTCCACGCGCCGACTGGCAACCGCCGAAAATTCCAAGAAGAATTGCCCAACAGGCCAACAACATCAGCAGCGACGCCGCTGCCAACGCCGCTGCCGCTAAGCCACAGGTTAATAGGGCTAGAATTGATTTAAGTTTATTTAGTTGCAAATTGACATCAATAAAAGGAAGACTTGCTTCCCCAAAATATATATTTTTTTCATCGTTTGTACTGCTACTGGCCGGGGTACATATCTCAGTCTTACCAGGTCCAGCGAGTTACAAGATATTTATAAATTCGCTTGGACGGAGGGCTAAAAGGGAGGAAGGAAAGTATACCTCGCGCTACCACGGTACTGCCGCAGCCTCGTGCTACCTCTTTTAGCAGGCCGGAGCCTCGTACCGCCCACGCTATCGGGCCATGGCCACGTACCACCTGCACTATCGGGCCTCAGCCACGTGCCAACTACTCTATCGGGCCTCAGCCACGGGCCAACTACTTTATCGGGCCGCAGCCACGCACCAACTACTCTATCGGGCCTCAGCCACGTACCAACTACACTACTGTGTCTTGGCCCCGCACCAACTACACTATCCCCCCTAGGTTAGGGTGAACATCGGCCATCGCCGATGTTTAGCACAAATATAACTGCACGAGATTGAGACTCCGTTCACTTTATTCACAACTTTTATTATATACTATCCTAACGAACTTCCTAGTCTAAGGCCCTGCAGCACTGTCTTGGCAGACCGCAATCGGTATTGGCCAGGGTTCGGGATGCCCTCCTAGAGAAGCGATCTCGCAACGGCGGTTATCCTTCTCGAGCTGGGTAGGACCCTTCTGGCGCTCGCGCAGCGAACGCGGCACCCGCCGCTGCGATCCTCCTGGCTTCTCGGTCTCCGCGCGAAACCTCTTCGTGGCCGACGAGGACGCTCCCTTGGGACTGGGTCGGCGTTGGCCTTCACTCCGGCGACGCTTGCTCCGGCCGGCTCTCCGTCGGCGATGACGTCTGCGTCGGCGCTTTCCGCCTGGGCCTTCTTCGACACCCCCCACTCGCGCTTTGCAAGGTTAGGACGGGGTTTGTCGGTTTCCACGGGAACTTTCGGTAGGTAGCGCAGACGGTGGGTGGCGAAGCGGCGACGGAATGCCGGTCCGTCCTCCTCATCCTCTGTTGACGAGTTCCTTCCCGCTAAGGGTTCTGGACCGCGGCTCGGCGGGTCTGCTTCCCAGCCGTCTGCTCGGACTCCGCTCGGCGCCTCCGTCGGGAGCGACTCCTTGTCTCTGCTTCGAGCGGTACGGACTCTTCCTTGTCCACCTCGCCAGTCGGGGTTGGGGTTGCCGGCCCTGATGACTGTGCCGAGTGGGATGCGAGGGGCGGAGATGGGGGCTCTTCCGCGTACGGTGGCGAGTTTCGTGAGAATGGCGCCTCCACGAACATTGTTGTGACCTCGAATGCCATTAGCATGACCATCCCGTCCAGCCTCTCCATGACGTTGGTCCGCCGGGAGTACAGGGTATGGCGGAACTGGCGAGGAGGCCCTTCTTGTCGTTCTCTTTGGTAGTACTCGCGTCCCCGGCGGGGGTCGCGCGGGCGGCCTCCGGCTCCCGGCCCGGGGAAAGGCTCGGAGTCTCCGCTGCGGCCGCCTTCGTCTGACGAGATGCTGATAATTTCGGGTTCCATCTGTAAATTAGCTTATTCGTTAACTTACTCGTTACTTATTTGTTAATGCCCTATCCTCTCAGTGCGGCTCACATTTTACTAGACCTATTCTCAATTATGTTATTAGTGTTAGTTTTATCTCAACTTTATTATAATGGTTTCGTTGGGCGACGGGTGTCGCTCTCATCCTTCGCCTACTCTTGGGCATTTACGTGCCCTGGATCTTCGTCTTCTTCGTCGCCCGTCGCCATTTGGTAGAATGGTTTCAACTGTGAAATGTTGGCCACCCTCTTCTTATGCTCGCCTGATTACACCAGCCGTACAATATTGGGGGACATGAATTTGACGACCCTGTAGGGGCCGTCAAATTTGGGTGCCAACATTGCGGCGAAACCTTCGGTGGCGTTGGATAGCTGGTGCTGTCTTAACAGGACCATCGAGTCCAATGAAGGCCGCCACTCTCGTCTCCTCAAGTTATAGTGTCTGCCCTGGTCCTTTGATGCGCGCTGGAGATTGCTGTGAACGATATAAATGATCTCTTTTAACCTATCCGGTGGTCCTCTCAGTGGGATTCTCTTGCGGACAGTACGGGGCGGTATACTGGATCTCTACACCCAGGGACCAAAAACGACTTGAAGCTCCGGCTCGTAAACTGTACCCCGTTGTCGCACACAAACTTTCTAGGTATCCGAACCTACTTAGAATCCTCTCTCGAAACGCAGTCTGCAGGTGCGCTGCTGTGGCTCTTCTGAGAGGGACCAATTCCACCCACTTCGAGAAAGCGTCATGGAACACCAGTAGCATCGTGTTTCCATGTCTCGACCGTGGAAGGGGTCCGACGAAGTCCGCGCAAAGTACCGCCATCGGCTCTGTCAACTGCCTCGCCAGCATGCGGCCAGCCAGTTTGAGTTGCTCACTCTTGAATTTTTGACAGTCTTCGCAACATCTCACGTATCTGGCGGCATCGCGGAACATACCCGGCCAGTAGTACCGCTGGGCTAACCTCGACACCGTTTTCCTGACACCTTGATGTCCAGCCGTGGGAGCATCATGACATTCTCGCAGTACACTCTGGCGTTGACCACTGCCTACGCATAGCTTCCAGGGGATGTAGTCCTCATCGTCTATCCGGTGACCCAAATGCCTATATAGCTGTCCGTTTTCCTCGTGTAATCCGGGAACTTGGCTGGCTCTTCGGCGATTCTGGCACGCATACTAGCGACCCATTTGCAGGGGGCCTCAGTAATCACGTCGAACCGGTACCCTTCTAAGTAGCAGCGCAACTTCCGGATCGACCACACTATTGCCAGGCACTCTTTCTCAGTGGCGGAATAGTTCACCTCGGCCATCAATCGTCTGTGTCAGCACTGCGCCGAGGCCATACTCACTCGCGTCAGTCTGCAAGACGAACTTTGCGGAAAAGTCGGGGCAAGCCAACACAGGGGCACTCGTCAAGCTATCCTTCAATTGACGCAATGCCTCTTCCTGTTCTTGCTCCCATGCCCATTTCCGCCCCTTCCTTAAGAGCGCTGTGAGTGGCTGTACTTGAGTCGCGAAGTTGGGGACGAAGCGCCTGTACCATGATGCCATCCCGAGACACTGCCGCAGTTCTTTGCAATTTGTCGGGGCCTTCAGGCTACGTATCGCCTCCACTTTGTCCGGATCAGTACGTATTCCTTCCCCGCAAATCACATGTCCTAGGTAGACTAACCTCTCCCGGAAGAAGCTGCATTTTTCCTATTTAACCTGAGATTGGCCGCCCTTAGCCGGCGGAATACCTCCCTCAAATTCTCTACATGCTGTTCTTTCGTTGCTCCTATTACCACGATGTCGTCCAGGTAGGCGAACGCATGGGGCTCCATTTCCGGTCCTATTACTGTGTCCAATGCTCGCTGAAAGGTCGCACACGCCGAGTGTAGACCAAATGGCATCACCCGCCATTGGAAAAGACCCCTTCCAGGGACTGTGAACGCCGTACACTCCCGACTATCGGCTGCCATCGGTATCTGCCAGTACCCGTGCTTCAAATCCAGTGTGGAGATGAACCGGGCGTGACGCAACCGCTCCAGGATGTGGTTAATACGAGTCACCGGATAAGCGTCCGGAATGGAATGCGCGTTGAGTTGTCGGTAGTCAATACACATACGCCACTCGCCAGTCTTCTTCTTGACCAAGACGATCGGGGCGCTGTGCGGACTACGCGACGGCTCGATGGCATTTGCCCGGATCAGCTCATCCACTTGCTCGTCGATCACCCTCTGCATGGCCGGATTCTTGGGATAGTATCTCTGTTTCAACGGCTTGTCATCCTTCAGCCGGATTCTGTGCTCCGCGAAGTGTGAGACTCCCTGCAGCCCCTCAAAAAGAGCCAGCTCTGACTCCAGGAACTCCTTCAGTTCTGGATACAGATCCGCTGGCCACTCCGCCTCTTCGGTGCCGTTCTCGCCCCCTCCTGGCACCACTTCGACTCCAGACAGAACTCCATGACCGCTCGATTCTGGCAATCGCTCCTGGCCCCCTGTGTCCGTGTGGATTCTGGCCATTGCTCCTACTCCGTCCTTTCCCTGGCACGTTCCCGCCGTGCTCCTTCCGTAGCCAACATAAGTCTGCCTTTGCAGCTCTAAGCTCGTGGCAGGCATCGTTCGTCCGCCAATCTCTACCGTAGTGACGATCCGGCCACCGGCCACCTTCAGCGGGTGTCCTACTACTGCGTTCCGTGTGTATCGGCGCCGACCCGATCCTGGCCCGGGCGACGCCGTTGCCCGTTTCCCGCCTCCGCGCGGCGGCAACACTCCTGACTACTTCGGCCCCGGCTTCCACATACCCAACAAAATAAGACGGGGCCGTTGGGACATTCCCTGGCGAAGTGCCCCTCCTGTGCGCACCTACGACACGCGCGTCGCGGATCATATCCGTTCCCGGCCTCTTGGCTCATCATCCGATGGCCCACCTCTGCGTGAGTGGCAGCGGGTGGGGCGGAAACCCTGTTGTCCACAACGGTCGTTCCGGATCCGCTGGGAGCAGACCGGAACGGATTGAGATGTCCCCCCGGGGAATGTGCCGTCCTCGCCCATTCTGCACTATTCGAATTCGAGACACCCGGGGCTACGGGTTGGCTGCCTGAGTACTCCGCCCTTTGCCTCACGACGGACTAGGGTAGAGAAGTCTTGCCGTCGCACATAAAGCCTGTATTCCGGAGCTGCGTTCTCGTAGATCCGGTGCAGCTCTTGTGCCGGCTCGTATCTAGCGTGATGCATAAGAGCCCTCAGCTCTATTAAATATTCTTTGCACTCTTCGCCTACGCGCTGCTTCCGGGATCGGATCTCGTCCTCAAGCCTCTCGAAGTAACGAGGGGGCAGGAAAAACTCCAGGAAACCCCTCCTAAACACGGCCCACGGCACATCCCTTAGCCCACTGCTCAGAAACCAACGAGCAGCCCTATCGCAGAACACTTCACTCATTGCCCTGGGCATGCGGTCGAGGGCAATACCATAGGTGATGGCGCGCTCCTCGAGGTCCTCTAAGAACCCAAGGGGGTCGGAGCGGCCATCATACTTCATTCCCCACTTCCGAACTTGCTCCGGGACATTGGGAAGTGGCCTCGCCTCCGGGTGATGGTATGGTCTAGAGTGGTAGGGATCACCACCCGGTTAAACAGGGGACCGCCCTCCCTCTGCGTTGACCGCAGTTGCTCGGGCAAGAGTTCGTCCCACGAACTCTGGTGGCCCTCGATATATTGCGCTATCATGGTCTTCACGGTTCTGTTGGTCCTCTCGGTATGATTTTCTTGCGGGCAGTAAGGGGCGGTGTACTGGACCTCTACACCCAAGGACTCCAGAAAAGCCTTGAAACTCCGGCTTGTGAATTGTACCCCGTTGTCGCACACGAACTTTTTGGGCACCCCGAATCGGCTCAAAATCCTCTCCCGGAACGCTGTTTGCAGGTGTGCTGCCGTGGCTCTCCTGAGAGGGACCAGCTCCACCCATTTCGAGAAAGCATCGTGGAACACCAGTAACATGGTGTTGCCACGTTTTGACCGTGGAAGAGGCCCGACGAAATCCGCACAAAGTATTGCCATCGGCTCTGCCACCTGCCTCGTCAGCATGCGTCCAGCCGGTTTGAGTTGCTCACTCTTGAATTTTTGACAGTCCTCACAACATCTAATGTATCTGGCGGCGTCGCGGAACATACCCGGCCAGTAGTACCTTTGGGCTAGCCTCGACACTGTTTTCCTCACACCTTGATGGCCGGCCGTGGGAGCATCATGGCATTCCGCCAACACCCTCGGCCGTTGACCACTGGCCACACATAGCTTCCAGGGAATGTAGTCTTCGTCGTCCGTCCGATGGCCTAAATGCCTATATAGTCCTTTTTGTCCTTTTTCCTCGATGTAGTCCGGGAACTTGGCCGGCTCTTCGGCGATCCTGGCACGCATACTCGCGACCCAATTGCAGGGTGGCTCTGCCACCACTGCTTGCTGACAGGTCTCTAGAGGATGTCTTGATAGAGCGTCGGCCACGACGTTGACCTTCCTCGACGATAATGGACGTCAAATTGGAACTGCTGCAGTTCTAACGCCCATCGCGCGATTCTTCCGGACGGACTCTCGATCGAGTTGAGCCACTTGAGTGCCAGATGGTCAGTAATCACGTCGAACCCGTATCCTTCTAAGTAGCAGCGCAACTTCCGGATCGACCACACTATTGCCAGACACTCTTTCTCAGTGGCGGAATAGTTCACATCGGCCTTCAGCAACTTCTGGCTCGCATACGCTATCACTCGCTCTTGGCCATCAATCGTCTGTGTCAGCACTGCGCCGAGGCCATACTCACTCGCGTCAGTCTGCAAGACGAACTTGGCGGAAAAGTCGGGGCAAGCCAACACAGGGGCAGTTGTCAAGCTATCCTTCAATTGACGCAATGCCTCCTCCTGTTCTCGCTCCCATGCCCATTTCCGCCCCTTCCTTAAGAGCGCTGTGAGTGGCTGTACTTGTGTTGCGAAGTTGGGGACGAAGCGCCTGTACCATGACGCCATCCCGAGACACTGCCGCAGTTCCTGGGCTCACGCCCGGTGTCGTCACTGCTTCTAGGACCAGTTCTGCCTCGCCGCAGCGTATTATAGCGCCCATTGCACCCAAGAAATCCATACCCAGGGTTACGTGGTCCAACATTGAGGGCATGTTGAGCATCGTCATGCTGATCGTTTTTCCCCTATGCTGACGTCTACTCTCAAGGCATTCTCCACCTCTAGGGTGGACCCATCCGCCAGGCGGATGCGTGCCTGTATTTCCTCCGCTCTTCCCCGAATCGTCCACCTGCGTACGCAGTCTTCACTCATGAAGCTACGAGTGGCTCCAATATCGATCGTGGCAGGCGTCGTTCGTCCGCCAATCTCTACCGTAGTGACGATCCGGCCACCGGCCACCTTCAGCGGGTGTCCTACTACTGCGTTCCGTGTGTATCGGCGCCGACCCGATCCTGGCCCGGGCGACGCCGTTGCCCGTTTCCCGCCTCCGCGCGGCGGCAACACTCCTGACTACTTCGGCCCCGGCTTCCACATACCCAACAAAATAAGACGGGGCCGTTGGGACATTCCCTGGCGAAGTGCCCCTCCTGTGCGCACCTATGACACGCGCGTCGCGGATCATATCCGTTCCCGGCCTCTTGGCTCATCATCCGATGGGCCACCTCTGCGTGAGTTGCAGCGGGTGGGGCGGAAACCCTGTTGTCCACAACGGTCGTTCCGGATCCGCTGGCAGCAGACCGGAACGGATTGAGATGTCCCCCCGGGGACTGTGCCCTCCTCGCCCATTCTGCACTATTCGAATTCGAGACACCCGGGGCTACGGGTTGGCTGCCTGCGTACTCCGCCCTTTGCCTCACGACGGTCTCGTATTCTACGGCCAGTTGAGTTAGCTGGGATAGGGTAGAGAAGTCTTGTCGTCGCACATAAAGCCTGTATTCCGGAGCTGCGTTCTCGTAGATCCGGTGCAGCTCTTGTGCCGGCTCGTATCTAGCGTGATGCATAAGGGCCCTCAGCTCTATTTAATATTCTTTGAACTCTTCGCCTACGCGCTGCGGGATCGGATCTCGTCCTCAAGCCTCTCGAAGTAACGAGGGGGCAGGAAAAACTCCAGGAAACCCCTCCTAAACACGGCCCACGGCACATCCCTTAGCCCACTGCTCAGAAACCAACGAGCAGCCCTATCGCAGAACACTTCACTCATTGCCCTGGGCATGCGGTCGAGGGCAATACCATAGGTGATGGCGCGCTCCTCGAGGTCCTCTAAGAACCCAAGGGGGTCGGAGCGGCCATCATACTTCATACCCCACTTCCGAGCTTGCTCCGGGACATTGGGAAGTGGCCTCGCCTCCGGGTGATGGTATGGTCTAGAGTGGTAGGGATCACCACCCGGTTAAACAGGGGACCACCCTCCCTCTGCGTTGACCGCAGTTGCTCGGCATTCTTCATTCCCCTCGAGAGCAGGATCCGCCTCCACGCCCGAGACGGACAAGCTCGGGGTGGGCGCCTGCAAACGCCCGTACAGTTGGGAGCTCCTGAGGTCAGGCTCCGACTTTTGACGTGGTCGCCCGCCAACGTCGGGTGGGACGCCCCATGATGGCGGCTCAAGAGTTTTAGCGTACTGAGATTCCAGCTCAGCAAGCCGAGCCCAAATCTCGGTCGAATGACCGCCATCCTGCACGTAGGTGGACAGCCGCTTACGTAGCTCCTCCACGCGCCCCTCTTTTTCCAGCCCAAACTCCTGGGCGATCGCCACTAACTCCTCTTTGCGTCGCTGGTGAATCCAACGGACGCCTACCCCCGGGTTTTGGCACTCACCTGCCTCCATCCTTTATTATTTACCTTCTTGGTAACCGACGTCGCTGTTTCCCTCTCTTCCTGTTTTAGGGGTTCCGTCGGTCCCTTTATTACTTCTCTCCCTTTTTTTTTTTTTTTTTGGTGTCTTTGTCACTTTTACGCCGATCTTATTCAGCCACTTTTGTTCCTTTTAGTTTTCTTTTTATTTTGCCTTTATATCTTCCACCAAACAAAAATACAAAAAAATTAAAAAAAAAATTTTCTTTTCTTTTGTTTATATAAAAAAACTCAACAGAAGGTAATTAAATTTTCCTTTTCACTTTTCACTTTTAGGCCGTTCCCCACTTGGTCACTGCCTTCGCCTTTATTGGGTACCTTGGTTTCTTCTTGGGTACTTAACTGTTTGTTTTATTTCATTTATCTATTTTAGTTAAATTAATTTTATTTAAAAAAATTTTATTTTTATCCACTTAAAAAAAATATCAATCTTAAAATGCGACCATCGTCACTGCCCCGACAACTGTATTGACGAATTCAACTTTTCACCGCACGTGAGTTGAATTCGTACAGTCGCTGCCGCGACGGCTTAACGGCCCTTCGACGCCGACGTCGACTGCGCCGCGCGTTTGTGCACCCGTGTGCGAGCGTGGTCTCGACGTCGCCCGTCTGGCGCGCGCGCGCTGTACTTTTACGACCGACCGTTATGTTTTCGTCTCCTTGCTTTGCGTGCTAGCTTTTTGCAAGCATTTTTGTCGCTAAAATTCTGCACGTGTTCATTTTTCGGTCTCTGCCTAACACAGGGTATAAAAATGTTCGCTGGGGTACACTGGACTACTTAATCCCCTAGTTTTATATATCACACCTATATCATATCCTCATTACCTTGTTCTCCGCTAGGGTACTTTCCCTCTAGGGTATGCCCGACTTAAAATACCCTGTATGCGCAACTATGCCACGCCCCTAAACGCCTCTTGTCCCTGCTCGGGCGCCACTTATAAGGAAGCTACTGGCCGGGGTACATATCTCAGTCTTACCAGGTCCAGCGAGTTACAAATTAGTTATAAATTTGCTGGGACGGAGGGCTAAAAGGGAGGGATGAATGTTTCGACGAAAGTATACTTCGCGCTAGCACGGTACTGCCTGCTATACCGGGCCGCAGCCTCGTGCTACCTCTTTTAGCAGGCCGGAGCCTCGTACCGCCCACGCTATCGGGCCATGGCCACGTACCAACTACTCTATCGGGCCTCAGCCACATACCAACTACACTACTGTGTCTTGGCCCCGCACCAACTACACTATCCCCCCTAGGTTAGGGTGAACATCGGCCATCGCCGATGTTTAGCACAAATATAACTGCACGAGATTGAGACTCCGTTCACTTTATTCACAACTTTTATTATATACTATCCTAACGAACTTCCTAGTCTAAGGCCCTGCCGCACTGTCTTGGAGCCCTAGCGGTCCGCTATGCACTTCACGTTTTTTCTCTGCTCGCACTCCTTTTCAGCACGTCTACTCACCATGATCGGTATTTCCAAAGTGCCGGCTCGCTCGCTAGCGAGCCATGCGCTTGCCTCGGCCGCTCAACTTCGCCGCGAGCTTTCGCAACTTCGCTTCGGAGCTTTCGCTCTTCGCCGTCGAATCGAAGCTGCGTTCTCGCAGGCGGTGTTGAACAACCGATCAGCAACGCACGGTTGTAGCGGCGGACGGCGGTTAAATTCAAACTATCTTATAACTTTCGTGGCTCCTTGCCTCTTTACTCGCTAATATAATGTAGATTATTCTATAATTAATACACTGCGGCTCCTTGCCTCTTTACTCGCTAATATAATGTAAATTATACTATAATTAATACACTGCGGCTTCTTGCCTCTTATATAACTAATACATTGTTGATTGTAATATAATTAATACACTGCGGCTTCTTGCCTCTTATATAACTAATCCATTGTTGGGTTATCCCGTTTGGTTTGGCCGTGGGGACGATGGCTCCTCGCCAAGAAAACTGTGGGGCGGCGGACCTCAGTAGCCGCCTCACACGTTTAATAAACTTTGGAATTAACTTACATAAGCCGAGCTTGCACTTTGCAGCTCAAGTGGTCAAACCATGCACAACATATGCATGCCTTCTGCATACATATGTATATACCAACATACTTATACATATGTCGGCGGCAGGGGTATGTCTGTCGGCGGCAAAGGTATGTCATCCATGTTGATACTTCTGATGATTGACGCGGCTGCACAGCGAGTTCCGATCGGTTCAAATACCCAAGCTCGACTGACTATGTCAGCCTACGCACTCATGTCGTAAACTCACTCATGTCGAGTGTATGTAGCCATCTCTGTCTTACTCAAGACTCTTGGTATCTTACCATCGAACCTCACTCAGCAGCAGAGCGTCTCTGCCTCTGCTGCCGTGCTTTCGTTCAATATCAGCTAGTAAAGCAAAAGCAGGGAATTCCCCGAATCCCCGAATTCCCAGAATGCTACTGAGGAATGTACCCGCGTACAATTACTAGGAATCACACTGCGACACGGCCTTCCTGACCTATCACACGTCCTCGTGTGCTACATTCACCACCCATGTCCAAGTCACATACCAGACTCTTTTAATTATGATATCTCTTGTTTTTAATAACATTATTTTCTCTTACAATTTAGAAACTTACAGAGCCGCTTACACAAACATTAACTGACAATCTTTCTTATCTAGGAAACACAATTTCCTTTTGTTTACAAACATAATACTTTTTCAACTTCATGATCTTATTCATATCATTTAATTCTAATCAGAATTTTCCAATAATTCATATTTTACATAACTTAGATTTGTCTCTCAGTTTCTCAATTTAATTTGGTGTGCACACTTACACCCAATCACCTTGACCCCCGCCATAACACTTCTCATCCCTGTGAGACAGCGGTTATGGTGCGGTCCTCAATTCCCTTCTTGGGACATAGACGCACGCTTACTAACGCCGTCGATTGGTTCGTTCCTCTCCTGGGAATCGCCATCACTTAGGCCATCGAATTCTTCGTTTAATTCGTTAATTATTTGTCTGCTTGGTAGCGCTCTTAGCCACTCATGTGAATATTTATACGTTCGCTTATTAACCAATGATTTTAGTTCATATCGATCGCCGTCTAAGACTTTGATCACCTCAAATGGACCTTTAAATTTAGGGTCGAGCTTTGTCTGATGCCGTTCTTCGTTTTTCAGTAAAACATGATCACCTACGTTATGCTTCATAATCTTTGCCTTATTTTTGTCATATCTTGCATTATTTTCCATGTTTTCCTTGGCTTGAATTCTAATCTGTTCTCTATCTACATCATTGTCTTCTTCGTTTATTGACAATAAACCAAAAGGCCTAGCTTCTTTTCCTATTAATAGCTCTAAAGCGCTAAACTTGGTGACTCGATTTGCAGTACAATTCATGGCCAGTTGTACTTCAGCCAATGCATCCTGCCATGATCTCTGACTCGTTTCAACTGCCGTCAGCATTGTCTTAAGTGTGCTCATCACGCGTTCAACCTGTCCATTTGCCCTACTAGCTCCGGTAGCGATCAAATGCAGTTGAACCTTTTGAGCGGAACAGAAATTGCGAAAGCCTGAGCTAGCAAAACAACGACCTTGGTCCGCTATTATTCTAGTTGGCAACCCAAATAGCGCCACAACCGATTTCACAGCTTTAATACAACTTTCAGTGTCTATATTCAGTGTGGTAAAAATAAACAAACTTGGTGAAGGCATCTATTAAAACAATGACGTATTCCTTCAAGTCGTTTTTGCCACTCATTTTACCCGTTATGTCGATGTGTACTGTGTGCCATGGTATCTCTATCTTAGGAATTGGATGCAATTCTGCCTGGACCTTTCCATTTGGGGGTTTTGCTAGTTTGCACGTGATACAATTTTCCACAAATCTACGTACATACTTGGACATATTCTCGAACCAGTAATATCCATATACCTTATCCAATGTTTTTTCCCATCCCAAATGCATAACAGATTTATGTACGTGGTTGTATTGTGCCTGTATTCCGGAGCTGCGTTCTCGTAGATCCGGTGCAGCTCTTGTGCCGGCTCGTATCTAGCGTGATGCATAAGGGCCCTCAGCTCTATTTAATATTCTTTGAACTCTTCGCCTACGCGCTGCGGGATCGGATCTCGTCCTCAAGCCTCTCGAAGTAACGAGGGGGCAGGAAAAACTCCAGGAAACCCCTCCTAAACACGGCCCACGGCACATCCCTTAGCCCACTGCTCAGAAACCAACGAGCAGCCCTATCGCAGAACACTTCACTCATTGCCCTGGGCATGCGGTCGAGGGCAATACCATAGGTGATGGCGCGCTCCTCGAGGTCCTCTAAGAACCCAAGGGGGTCGGAGCGGCCATCATACTTCATACCCCACTTCCGAGCTTGCTCCGGGACATTGGGAAGTGGCCTCGCCTCCGGGTGATGGTATGGTCTAGAGTGGTAGGGATCACCACCCGGTTAAACAGGGGACCACCCTCCCTCTGCGTTGACCGCAGTTGCTCGGCATTCTTCATTCCCCTCGAGAGCAGGATCCGCCTCCACGCCCGAGACGGACAAGCTCGGGGTGGGCGCCTGCAAACGCCCGTACAGTTGGGAGCTCCTGAGGTCAGGCTCCGACTTTTGACGTGGTCGCCCGCCAACGTCGGGTGGGACGCCCCATGATGGCGGCTCAAGAGTTTTAGCGTACTGAGATTCCAGCTCAGCAAGCCGAGCCCAAATCTCGGTCGAATGACCGCCATCCTGCACGTAGGTGGACAGCCGCTTACGTAGCTCCTCCACGCGCCCCTCTTTTTCCAGCCCAAACTCCTGGGCGATCGCCACTAACTCCTCTTTGCGTCGCTGGTGAATCCAACGGACGCCTACCCCCGGGTTTTGGCACTCACCTGCCTCCATCCTTTATTATATACCTTCTTGGTAACCGACGTCGCTGTTTCCCTCTCTTCCTGTTTTAGGGGTTCCGTCGGTCCCTTTATTACTTCTCTCCTTTTTTTTTTTTTTTTGGTGTCTTTGTCACTTTTACGCCGATCTTATTCAGCCACTTTTGTTCCTTTTAGTTTTCTCTTTATTTTGCCTTTATATCTTTCACCAAACAAAAATACAAAAAAATTAAAAAAAAAATTTTCTTTTCTTTTGTTTATATAAAAAAACTCAACAGAAGGTAATTAAATTTTCCTTTTCACTTTTCACTTTTAGGCCGTTCCCCACTTGGTCACTGCCTTCGCCTTTATTGGGTACCTTGGTTTCTTCTTGTGTACTTAACTGTTTGTTTTATTTCATTTATCTATTTTAGTTAAATTAATTTTATTTAAAAAAAATTTTATTTTTATCCACTTAAAAAAAATATCAATCTTAAAATGCGACCATCGTCACTGCCCCGACAACTGTATTGACGAATTCAACTTTTCACCGCACGTGAGTTGAATTCGTAGTCGCTGCCGCGACGGCTTAACGGCCCTTCGACGCCGACGTCGACTGCGCCGCGCGTTTGTGCACCCGTGTGCGAGCGTGGTCTCGACGTCGCCCGTCTGGCGCGCGCGCGCTGTACTTTTACGACCGACCGTTATGTTTTCGTCTCCTTGCTTTGCGTGCTAGCTTTTTGCAAGCATTTTTGTCGCTAAAATTCTGCACGTGTTCATTTTTCGGTCTCTGCCTAACACAGGGTATAAAAATGTTCGCTGGGGTACACTGGACTACTTAATCCCCTAGTTTTATATATCACACCTATATCATATCCTCATTACCTTGTTCTCCGCTAGGGTACTTTCCCTCTAGGGTATGCCCGACTTAAAATACCCTGTATGCGCAACTATGCCACGCCCCTAAACGCCTCTTGTCCCTGCTCGGGCGCCACTTATAAGGAAGCTACTGGCCGGGGTACATATCTCAGTCTTACCAGGTCCAGCGAGTTACAAATTAGTTATAAATTTGCTGGGACGGAGGGCTAAAAGGAGGGATGAATGTTTCGACGAAAGTATACTTCGCGCTAGCACGGTACTGCCTGCTATACCGGGCCGCAGCCTCGTGCTACCTCTTTTTAGCAGGCCGGAGCCTCGTACCGCCCACGCTATCGGGCCATGGCCACGTACCAACTACTCTATCGGGCCTCAGCCACGTACCAACTACACTACTGTGTCTTGGCCCCGCACCAACTACACTATCCCCCCTAGGTTAGGGTGAACATCGGCCATCGCCGATGTTTAGCACAAATATAACTGCCCGAGATTGAGACTCCGTTCACTTTATTCACAACTTTTATTATATACTATCCTAACGAACTTCCTAGTCTAAGGCCCTGCCGCACTGTCTTGGAGCCCTAGCGCTCCGCTATGCACTTCACGTTTTTTCTCTGCTCGCACCTCTTTCAGCACGTCTACTCACCATGATCGGTATTTCCAAAGTGCCGGCTCGCTCGCTAGCGAGCCATGCGCTTGCCTCGGCCGCTCAACTTCGCCGCGAGCTTTCGCAACTTCGCTTCGGAGCTTTCGCTCTTCGCCGTCGAATCGAAGCTGCGCTCTCGCAGGCGGTGTTGAACAACCGATCAGCAACGCACGGTTGTAGCGGCGGACGGCGGTTAAATTCAAACTATCTTATAACTTTCGTGGCTCCTTGCCTCTTTACTCGCTAATATAATGTAGATTATTCTATAATTAATACACTGCGGCTCCTTGCCTCTTTACTCGCTAATATAATGTAAATTATACTATAATTAATACACTGCGGCTTCTTGCCTCTTATATAACTAATACATTGTTGATTGTAATATAATTAATACACTGCGGCTTCTTGCCTCTTATATAACTAATCCATTGTTGGGTTATCCCGTTTGGTTTGGCCGTGGGGACGATGGCTCCTCGCCAAGAAAACTGTGGGGCGGCGGACCTCAGTAGCCGCCTCACACGTTTAATAAACTTTGGAATTAACTTACATAAGCCGAGCTTGCACTTTGCAGCTCAAGTGGTCAAACCATGCACAACATATGCATGCCTTCTGCATACATATGTATATACCAACATACTTATACATATGTCGGCGGCAGGGGTATGTCTGTCGGCGGCAAAGGTATGTCATCCATGTTGATACTTCTGATGATTGACGCGGCTGCACAGCGAGTTCCGATCGGTTCAAATACCCAAGCTCGACTGACTATGTCAGCCTACGCACTCATGTCGTAAACTCACTCATGTCGAGTGTATGTAGCCATCTCTGTCTTACTCAAGACTCTTGGTATCTTACCATCGAACCTCACTCAGCAGCAGAGCGTCTCTGCCTCTGCTGCCGTGCTTTCGTTCAATATCAGCTAGTAAAGCAAAAGCAGGAATTCCCCGAATCCCCGAATTCCCAGAATGCTACTGAGGAATGTACCCGCGTACAATTACTAGGAATCACACTGCGACACGGCCTTCCTGACCTATCACACGTCCTCGTGTGCTACATTCACCACCCATGTCCAAGTCACATACCAGACTCTTTTAATTATGATATCTCTTGTTTTTAATAACATTATTTTCTCTTACAATTTAGAAACTTACAGAGCCGCTTACACAAACATTAACTGACAATCTTTCTTATCTAGGAAACACAATTTCCTTTTGTTTACAAACATAATACTTTTTCAACTTCATGATCTTATTCATATCATTTAATTCTAATCAGAATTTTCCAATAATTCATATTTTACATAACTTAGATTTGTCTCTCAGTTTCTCAATTTAATTTGGTGTGCACACTTACACCCAATCACCTTGACCCCCGCCATAACACTTCTCATCCCTGTGAGACAGCGGTTATGGTGCGGTCCTCAATTCCCTTCTTGGGACATAGACGCACGCTTACTAACGCCGTCGATTGGTTCGTTCCTCTCCTGGGAATCGCCATCACTTAGGCCATCGAATTCTTCGTTTAATTCGTTAATTATTTGTCTGCTTGGTAGCGCTCTTAGCCACTCATGTGAATATTTATACGTTCGCTTATTAACCAATGATTTTAGTTCATATCGATCGCCGTCTAAGACTTTGATCACCTCAAATGGACCTTTAAATTTAGGGTCGAGCTTTGTCTGATGCCGTTCTTCGTTTTTCAGTAAAACATGATCACCTACGTTATGCTTCATAATCTTTGCCTTATTTTTGTCATATCTTGCATTATTTTCCATGTTTTCCTTGGCTTGAATTCTAATCTGTTCTCTATCTACATCATTGTCTTCTTCGTTTATTGACAATAAACCAAAAGGCCTAGCTTCTTTTCCTATTAATAGCTCTAAAGCGCTAAACTTGGTGACTCGATTTGCAGTACAATTCATGGCCAGTTGTACTTCAGCCAATGCATCCTGCCATGATCTCTGACTCGTTTCAACTGCCGTCAGCATTGTCTTAAGTGTGCTCATCACGCGTTCAACCTGTCCATTTGCCCTACTAGCTCCGGTAGCGATCAAATGCAGTTGAACCTTTTGAGCGGAACAGAAATTGCGAAAGCCTGAGCTAGCAAAACAACGACCTTGGTCCGCTATTATTCTAGTTGGCAACCCAAATAGCGCCACAACCGATTTCACAGCTTTAATACAACTTTCAGTGTCTATATTCAGTGTGTGGTAAAAATAAACAAACTTGGTGAAGGCATCTATTAAAACAATGACGTATTCCTTCAAGTCGTTTTTGCCACTCATTTTACCCGTTATGTCGATGTGTACTGTGTGCCATGGTATCTCTATCTTAGGAATTGGATGCAATTCTGCCTGGACCTTTCCATTTGGGGGTTTTGCTAGTTTGCACGTGATACAATTTTCCACAAATCTACGTACATACTTGGACATATTCTCGAACCAGTAATATCCATATACCTTATCCAATGTTTTTTCCCATCCCAAATGCATAACAGATTTATGTACGTGGTTGATCACTGCCCACCTAAACGCCCTTGGAATTACCGGCAAGCACCTTGTTTTACCATTTCTCTGTATTTTTCTATGCAATATGCCCTTTCTTAGTTCAAATGTTTTATTTAAATTTTCCGGTAACTCGTTATTGCGTAACTTGGATGAAATATTGATTATTTCAGGATCGCGCTGCTGTTCGGATTCCAACCAATTGTCGGTCACTTCAGTAAGATTAATACGCTTCTCAATTATTTTATCCACACACTTATTTCCTTCTGACAGTGGATTTCGGGAAAGGAAATCGACATGCGCCATTCGCTCCCCTTTTCTATATTCGAGATCGAAATCAAAT
Source organism: Drosophila ezoana (assembly GCA_035045725.1). Lineage (NCBI taxonomy): Eukaryota > Metazoa > Arthropoda > Insecta > Diptera > Drosophilidae > Drosophila > Drosophila ezoana. Next base: position 124,731 of record JAWNOU010000118.1, on the reverse strand, counting down.
GACTGTAGAAACCCCCACCATCTATGCACTCTCGGTGTTAATTACATTTTGGTGCGACTGGCCTTTAAAGAGTTACAATCTGTGTAAACGACAAATTTACGACCTTGTAAATAATGCCTAAAATGCTTCATTGCATTGACAACTGCTAAAGTCTCGAGTTCGTACGAGTGGTATTTTGCTTCAGCCGGAAAAGTACATTTGCTATAATACTCCACTACATAGGATTTATTTTCGATTTTATGTAACAATATCGCCCCGTAACCAATGGAGCTGGCATCTGTGTGCAATTCTATTAGATATTGTGGATCAAATATAGTTAATACTGGGGCCTGTGTCAATACACCTATTATTTTCAAACGTATTTGTTCATGCTCTGACAACCAGACAAAATTAGCATTATTCTTTGAAGTAAGCATGTACAATGGTTTTAATATTTCGGAAAATTTTGGAATGAATTGCCGAAAGTAAGAAGCTAAACCAATGAACTGTCGTAAATTAGTCACAGTTTCCGAAGGTGGCAACCCTTTCAATGCCTGGATCTTTCGTGCATTTGGCCGAATTTCTCCATTCGTTATTTCAAACCCAAGGTACTCGATTTTAGTTTTAAGAAACGAACATTTCGTTATATTAAATGAAAATCCGGCTTTACTTAAGGTGTCCAACACTATCTCTAGTCGTTCTAACGCTTCATCTTTCGTTTTAGCTACTACCATAACATCGTCAATGTAAATAATTGCGAATGTGTGTGCCAACGGACCCAGGGCTTTTATTATTGCACGCTGAAACACAGAAGGTGCGTTCTTCAGACCAAAGGGCATGGTTAAGAATTCGTACTGTCCGTCAGGTGTAACGAAAGCCGTTCGCTCAATTGAATCTGGGTGTACTGGGATTTGGTAAAATCCACTTGCCATATCTATACACGAAAAGTACCTTGCACCACGAAGACGAGCTATTTGATCCGAAATAAGAGGCAAAGGATATTTATCGGCAATTGTATTGTCATTTAAAACGCGGTAATCTACACAAAGACGATCTGTGCCATTTTTCTTCTTAACCAGCATCATGGGACTAGCGAATGGTGAACAGCTGAGACGAATAATTTTTGATGTAAGCAATTCATCAATTTTGCACCGAACGTGCTTCCTCTCATCTTCGCTAAGCCTATAAGGTCGGCGTTGCACAGTCTTTTGTGGATCTATTAGCCTAATTTCTAATTGGCCTGTCGTCACACGAGTCATTGGAATTACGTCGATAAACCTATCAGAGTGACATCTCAACATATTGTTCAATATCGTCTTATCAGAATCATTTAAATTGGTATCAGAATTTATGATTTCTTCATACTTCACTAGACTCAGAACATTTACTCTTTTTGTCTTATAAAAGCAAAATTTATCTGCATCAATTGATACACCAAAGCCCTGGCTTAAAACCTCACGGCCAATCAACACTTCATGCTTCAAATATTTGTCCATAACCACATGTAATAAAGCTTCTAAACAATATTGTTCAATATTAATATTACTCAGAACTTGCAAGGTGCTACAAATTGAATCGTTACTTATGCCATTTAAAGTTACAATATTGTGAAATCGTTTTCCGGTGAATTTTTCCGCAACACTCTCCTTGACCAGTGAGCATTCGGCTCCAGAATCGAAACAATATGGAATAGACTCACCGGATAAGGTAATTGTTCCACTTGGTGGAGCTATTGTACAAACGTCAACTCGCTTCTCGTAGCTCTTGCTGTTTCCACCAGTACGATTTTTGGTGCATACAGAAGCCACATGTTCGATTTCATCGCACTTAAAACATTTAATTTTTGATCGATCATTCACTCCTGAATGATCATACTTCATACCCCACTTCCGAGCTTGCTCCGGGACATTGGGAAGTGGCCTCGCCTCCGGGTGATGGTATGGTCTAGAGTGGTAGGGATCACCACCCGGTTAAACAGGGGACCACCCTCCCTCTGCGTTGACCGCAGTTGCTCGGCTTCTTCATTCCCCTCGAGAGCAGGATCCGCCTCCACGCCCGAGACGGACAGCTCGGGGTGGGCGCCTGCAAACGCCCGACAGTTGGGAGCTCCTGAGGTCAGGCTCCGACTTTTGACGTGGTCGCCCGCCAACGCGGGTGGGACCCCCATATGGCGGCTCAGAGTTTTACGTACAATTCCACTCACGCCCCCATCTCGGTCGATACCGCCATCCTGCACGTAGGTGGACAGCCGCTTACGTAGCTCCTCCCGCGCCCCTCTTTTTCCAGCCCAAACTCCTGGGCATCGCCACTAACTCCTCTTTGCGTCGCTGGTGAATCCAACGGACGCCTACCCCCGGGTTTTGCACTCACCTGCCTCCATCCTTTATTTTTACCTTCTTGGTAACCGACGTCGCTTTTCCCTCTCTTCCTGTTTTAGGGGTTCCGTCGGTCCCTTTATTACTTCTCTCCCTTTTCTCTTTTTTTTTTTTGGTGTCTTTGTCACTTTTACGCCGATCTTATTCAGCCACTTTTGTTCCTTTTAGTTTTCTTTTTATTTTGCCTTTATATCTTCCACCAAACAAAAATACAAAAAAATTAAAAAAAAAATTTTCTTTTCTTTTGTTTATATAAAAAAACTCAACAGAAGGTAATTAAATTTTCCTTTTCACTTTTCACTTTTAGGCCGTTCCCCACTTGGTCACTGCCTTCGCCTTTATTGGGTACCTTGGTTTCTTCTTGTGTACTTAACTGTTTGTTTTATTTCATTTATCTATTTTAGTTAAATTAATTTTATTTAAAAAAAATTTTATTTTTATCCACTTAAAAAAAATATCAATCTTAAAATGCGACCATCGTCACTGCCCCGACAACTGTATTGACGAATTCAACTTTTCACCGCACGTGAGTTGAATTCGTACAGTCGCTGCCGCGACGGCTTAACGGCCCTTCGACGCCGACGTCGACTGCGCCGCGCGTTTGTGCACCCGTGTGCGAGCGTGGTCTCGACGTCGCCCGTCTGGCGCGCGCGCGCTGTACTTTTACGACCGACCTTATGTTTTCGTCTCCTTCTTTGCGTCTAGCTTTTTGCAAGCATTTTTGTCGCTAATTCTGCACGTGTTCATTTTTCGGTCTCTGCCTACACAGGGTATAAAAATGTTCGCTGGGGTACACTGGACTACTTAATCCCCTAGTTTTATATATCACACCTATATCATATCCTCATTACCTTGTTCTCCGCTAGGGTACTTTCCCTCTAGGGTATGCCCGACTTAAAATACCCTGTATGCGCAACTATGCCACGCCCCTAAACGCCTCTTGTCCCTGCTCGGGCGCCACTTATAAGGAAGCTACTGGCCGGGGTACATATCTCAGTCTTACCAGGTCCAGCGAGTTACAAATTAGTTATAAATTTGCTGGGACGGAGGGCTAAAAGGGAGGGATGAATGTTTCGACGAAAGTATACTTCGCGCTACCACGGTACTGCCTGCTATACCGGGCCGCAGCCTCGTGCTACCTCTTTTAGCAGGCCGGAGCCTCGTACCGCCCACGCTATCGGGCCATGGCCACGTACCACCTGCACTATCGGGCCTCAGCCACGTGCCAACTACTCTATCGGGCCTCAGCCACGGGCCAACTACTTTATCGGGCCGCAACCACGCACCAACTACTCTATCGGGCCTCAGCCACATACCAACTACACTACTGTGTCTTGGCCCCGCACCAACTACACTATCCCCCCTAGGTTAGGGTGAACATCGGCCATCGCCATGTTTAGCACAATATAACTGCACGAGATTGAACTCCGTTCACTTTATTCACAACTTTTATTATATACTATCCTAACGAACTTCCTAGTCTAAGGCCCTGCCGCACTGTCTTGGAGCCCTAGCGGTCCGCTATGCACTTCACGTTTTTTCTCTGCTCGCACTCCTTTTCAGCACGTCTACTCACCATGATCGGTATTTCCAAAGTGCCGGCTCCTCGCTACAGCCATGCGCTTGCCTCGGCCGCTCAACTTCGCCGCGAGCTTTCGCAACTTCGCTTCGGACTTCGCTCTTCGCGTCGAATCAGCTGCGTTCTCGCAGGCGGTGTTAACAACCGATCGCAACCACGGTGTAGCGGCGGACGGCGGTTAAATTCAAACTATCTTATAACTTTCGTGGCTCCTTGCCTCTTTACTCGCTATATAATGTAGATTATTCTATAATTAATACACTGCGGCTCCTTGCCTCTTTACTCGCTAATATAATGTAAATTATACTATAATTAATACACTGCGGCTTCTTGCCTCTTATATAACTAATACATTGTTGATTGTAATATAATTAATACACTGCGGCTTCTTGCCTCTTATATAACTAATCCATTGTTGGGTTATCCCGTTTGGTTTGGCCGTGGGGACGATGGCTCCTCGCCAAGAAAACTGTGGGGCGGCGGACCTCAGTAGCCGCCTCACACGTTTAATAAACTTTGGAATTAACTTACATAAGCCGAGCTTGCACTTTGCAGCTCAAGTGGTCAAACCATGCACAACATATGCATGCCTTCTGCATACGTAGTAATACCAACATACTTATACATATGTCGGCGGCAGGGGTATGTCTGTCGGCGCAAAGGTATGTCATCCATGTTGATACTTCTGATGATTGACGCGGCTGCACGCGAGTTCCGATCGGTTCAAATACCCAAGCTCGACTGACTATGTCAGCCTACGCACTCATGTCGTAAACTCACTCATGTCGAGTGTATGTAGCCATCTCTGTCTTACTCAAGACTCTTGGTATCTTACCATCGAACCTCACTCAGCAGCAGAGCGTCTCTGCCTCTGCTGCCGTGCTTTCGTTCAATATCAGCTAGTAAAGCAAAAGCAGGGAATTCCCCGAATCCCCGAATTCCCAGAATGCTACTGAGGAATGTACCCGCGTACAATTACTAGGAATCACACTGCGACACGGCCTTCCTGACCTATCACACGTCCTCGTGTGCTACATTCACCACCCATGTCCAAGTCACATACCAGACTCTTTTAATTATGATATCTCTTGTTTTTAATAACATTATTTTCTCTTACAATTTAGAAACTTACAGAGCCGCTTACACAAACATTAACTGACAATCTTTCTTATCTAGGAAACACAATTTCCTTTTGTTTACAAACATAATACTTTTTCAACTTCATGATCTTATTCATATCATTTAATTCTAATCAAATTTTCCAATAATTCATATTTTACATAACTTAGATTTGTCTCTCAGTTTCTCAATTTAATTTGGTGTGCACACTTACACCCAATCACCTTGACCCCCGCCATAACACTTCTCATCCCTGTGAGACAGCGGTTATGGTGCGGTCCTCAATTCCCTTCTTGGGACATAGACGCACGCTTACTAACGCCGTCGATTGGTTCGTTCCTCTCCTGGGAATCGCCATCACTTAGGCCATCGAATTCTTCGTTTAATTCGTTAATTATTTGTCTGCTTGGTAGCGCTCTTAGCCACTCATGTGAATATTTATACGTTCGCTTATTAACCAATGATTTTAGTTCATATCGATCGCCGTCTAAGACTTTGATCACCTCAAATGGACCTTTAAATTTAGGGTCGAGCTTTGTCTGATGCCGTTCTTCGTTTTTCAGTAAAACATGATCACCTACGTTATGCTTCATAATCTTTGCCTTATTTTTGTCATATCTTGCATTATTTTCCATGTTTTCCTTGGCTTGAATTCTAATCTGTTCTCTATCTACATCATTGTCTTCTTCGTTTATTGACAATAAACCAAAAGGCCTAGCTTCTTTTCCTATTAATAGCTCTAAAGCGCTAAACTTGGTGACTCGATTTGCAGTACAATTCATGGCCAGTTGTACTTCAGCCAATGCATCCTGCCATGATCTCTGACTCGTTTCAACTGCCGTCAGCATTGTCTTAAGTGTGCTCATCACGCGTTCAACCTGTCCATTTGCCCTACTAGCTCCGGTAGCGATCAAATGCAGTTGAACCTTTTGAGCGGAACAGAAATTGCGAAAGCCTGAGCTAGCAAAACAACGACCTTGGTCCGCTATTATTCTAGTTGGCAACCCAAATAGCGCCACAACCGATTTCACAGCTTTAATACAACTTTCAGTGTCTATATTCAGTGTGTGGTAAAAATAAACAAACTTGGTGAAGGCATCTATTAAAACAATGACGTATTCCTTCAAGTCGTTTTTGCCACTCATTTTACCCGTTATGTCGATGTGTACTGTGTGCCATGGTATCTCTATCTTAGGAATTGGATGCAATTCTGCCTGGACCTTTCCATTTGGGGGTTTTGCTAGTTTGCACGTGATACAATTTTCCACAAATCTACGTACATACTTGGACATATTCTCGAACCAGTAATATCCATATACCTTATCCAATGTTTTTTCCCATCCCAAATGCATAACAGATTTATGTACGTGGTTGATCACTGCCCACCTAAACGCCCTTGGAATTACCGGCAAGCACCTTGTTTTACCATTTCTCTGTATTTTTCTATGCAATATGCCCTTTCTTAGTTCAAATGTTTTATTTAAATTTTCCGGTAACTCGTTATTGCGTAACTTGGATGAAATATTGATTATTTCAGGATCGCGCTGCTGTTCGGATTCCAACCAATTGTCGGTCACTTCAGTAAGATTAATACGCTTCTCAATTATTTTATCCACACACTTATTTCCTTCTGACAGTGGATTTCGGGAAAGGAAATCGACATGCGCCATTCGCTCCCCTTTTCTATATTCGAGATCGAAATCAAATGACTGTAGAAACCCCCACCATCTATGCACTCTCGGTGTTAATTACATTTTGGTGCGACTGGCCTTTAAAGAGTTACAATCTGTGTAAACGACAAATTTACGACCTTGTAAATAATGCCTAAAATGCTTCATTGCATTGACAACTGCTAAAGTCTCGAGTTCGTACGAGTGGTATTTTGCTTCAGCCGGAGAAGTACATTTGCTATAATACTCCACTACATAGGATTTATTTTCGATTTTATGTAACAATATCGCCCCGTAACCAATGGAGCTGGCATCTGTGTGCAATTCTATTAGATATTGTGGATCAAATATAGTTAATACTGGGGCCTGTGTCAATACACCTATTATTTTCAAACGTATTTGTTCATGCTCTGACAACCAGACAAAATTAGCATTATTCTTTGAAGTAAGCATGTACAATGGTTTTAATATTTCGGAAAATTTTGGAATGAATTGCCGAAAGTAAGAAGCTAAACCAATGATCTGTCGTAATTGAGTCACAGTTTCCGAAGGTGGCAACCCTTTCAATGCCTGGATCTTTCGTGCATTTGGCCGAATTTCTCCATTCGTTATTTCAAACCCAAGGTACTCGATTTTAGTTTTAAGAAACGAACATTTCGTTATATTAAATGAAAATCCGGCTTTACTTAAGGTGTCCAACACTATCTCTAGTCGTTCTAACGCTTCATCTTTCGTTTTAGCTAATACCATAACATCGTCAATGTAAATAATTGCGAATGTGTGTGCCAACGGACCCAGGGCTTTTATTATTGCACGCTGAAACACAGAAGGTGCGTTCTTCAGACCAAAGGGCATGGTTAAGAATTCGTACTGTCCGTCAGGTGTAACGAAAGCCGTTCGCTCAATTGAATCTGGGTGTACTGGGATTTGGTAAAATCCACTTGCCATATCTATACACGAAAAGTACCTTGCACCACGAAGACGAGCTATTTGATCCGAAATAAGAGGCAAAGGATATTTATCGGCAATTGTATTGTCATTTAAAACGCGGTAATCTACACAAAGACGATCTGTGCCATTTTTCTTCTTAACCAGCATCATGGGACTAGCGAATGGTGAACAGCTGGGACGAATAATTTTTGATGTAAGCAATTCATCAATTTTGCACCGAACGTGCTTCCTCTCATCTTCGCTAAGCCTATAAGGTCGGCGTTGTACAGTCTTTTGTGGATCTATTAGCCTAATTTCTAATTGGCCTGTCGTCACACGAGTCATTGGAATTCCGTCGATAAGCCTATCAGAGTGACATCTCAACATATTGTTCAATATCGTCTTATCAGAATCATTTAAATTGGTATCAGAATTTATGATTTCTTCATACTTCACTAGACTCAGAACATTTACTCTTTTTGTCTTATAAAAGCAAAATTTATCTGCATCAATTGATACACCAAAGCCCTGGCTTAAAACCTCACGGCCAATCAACACTTCATGCTTCAAATATTTGTCCATAACCACATGTAATAAAGCTTCTAAACAATATTGTTCAATATTAATATTACTCAGAACTTGCAAGGTGCTGCAAATTGAATCGTTACTTTTGCCATTTAAAGTTACAATATTGTGAAATCGTTTTCCGGTGAATTTTTCCGCAACACTCTCCTTGACCAGTGAGCATTCGGCTCCAGAATCGAAACAATATGGAATAGACTCACCGGATAAGGTAATTGTTCCACTTGGTGGAGCTACTGTACAAACGTCAACTCGCTTCTCGTAGCTCTTGCTGTTTCCACCAGTACGATTTTTGGGGCATACAGAAGCCACATGTCCGATTTCATCGCACTTAAAACATTTGCTCTTAGCCACTCATGTGAATATTTATACGTTCGCTTATTAGCCAATGATTTTAGTTCATATCGATCGCCGTCTAAGACTTTGATCACCTTAATTTTTGATCGATCCTTCACTCCTGACGTGCTGCTCACGCTATAACTCCTTTCTGTTGGTGCTGATGCTTTTCCCATTCGAGAGCGGCATTCTGCATATTTGTGGCCAGCCTTTCCACAAAAATGGCACTTCACCTGCGACTGCATTCTTGTTTTCTTCTTATCCGGACAAGTCGAATATCCGTCCTCCTCGTTGTTACGCTTCTTGAAAGCGTAAGCCTGTAGCTGCTGCTGCAGCTCATTACGAGTCGTCACATTCGTTGTAAACAGCCAACGCAACAAATTATTATCAATTTGAGCCATGTGGGCTAACGTTACTGATACAGCAATCTCCTCCAAATTCTTTGCCTTCCACTTAGAGAGCAATAGGGTGACTATGCGACTGCCGTACTCAGCAAAACTCTCTCCAGTTTTGGGACGTCCGTTCAAAATGTTCATCAGTATGGCAGAAGTTGTCTCAATGCCCACGAAACGTTGGATAAAGAGTTCCTTAAACTGCGGCCATGTGATGCCAGCGAAGCATATTTGGGACAGCCATTGCGATGCACTGCCTTCTAATGCTTTGCTTAACGCAATCACAAGCGCACTGCCTTCGAGAGCATTATCCGCGAAGATTAGGTCCACTGTAGTACACCAAGCTGATGCATCTGCTCCAGCGGTGTCAGGGCAAAACTTGGGTAGAGTGACGTGGAGTGCTCTCCCGTCTATTGCCGGTGCTCTTGGTACCTGCATGGATTTTATTATTTCCATTAGATTACGATTTTGCTGTCCTCTTTTGGCGGAGCTAATCCCACTTCTGATGTCGGCGGCAGGGGTATGTCTGTCGGCGGCAAAGGTATGTCATCCATGTTGATACTTCTGATGATTGACGCGGCTGCACAGCGAGTTCCGATCGGTTCAAATACCCAAGCTCGACTGACTATGTCAGCCTACGCACTCATGTCGTAAACTCACTCATGTCGAGTGTATGTAGCCATCTCTGTCTTACTCAAGACTCTTGGTATCTTACCATCGAACCTCACTCAGCAGCAGAGCGTCTCTGCCTCTGCTGCCGTGCTTTCGTTCAATATCAGCTAGTAAAGCAAAAGCAGGGAATTCCCCGAATCCCCGAATTCCCAGAATGCTACTGAGGAATGTACCCGCGTACAATTACTAGGAATCACACTGCGACACATACATATAAACACATAGATATAAACATTGCATGTTTCGGGTTAGCTGAACCCAACATGAACATATAAGGAATATTCTCTATAAAGTAACACAAAGGAGCATACGCTCCAAACTAAAACGGTCTTTCTCGAACATATTACACTGTATCGACAGACCAGCATGAATTTGAATTGACAGAGCGGGAAGAAATTGAATCGGTAAACAATTCAGATACCGATATAGAGGAAAACGATTTAATCGATCTAACAATTCCAGCTGTCTTAACAGTAGCTGAATTTTCTGAGCAAGTCAGAGTCCGATTTAAATTCTAAAGTAACTGAAAAAAAATTTATAGCAATAGCAGACTCCAGAATTTGATGGAACAAAATTACATTTAAAAAGATTTATTACAACAATCAAATTGGTCAACCTAACAAAGGGATCTTATGAAAGCATTGCACTAAATTAATAAAATGATTAAGATCATAGATATTAAGATATTGCAAGAGCAGAGAGATATTGACGTAGTAAAAGCTAAAATGGCAAATGTATAACAAAAAGGTAAAACAGCCACACAATTTACGAATGAAATGGACAATTTATGCAAATTGTTAGAAGCATCGTATATTGATGAATGCCTAGGTGCTGAACGTGCTATCATTTTCAGTAACAAAGAAGCTATAACAACAATGACAAGAAATTGCGAAAATGGAAAGATCAAGACAGTTCTTGAGGCAGGCGTATTCAAAACAATGAATGAAGTAGTAGCAAAATTCGTTCACTACAGCACTGAGATGACTGGTAGTATGAACTCAATTCTATTCACAAGAGGACGAAGAAATTTCCCAGGTTTTCCGATCCCTTGAGACGGATTAATTGGAAAAGAAAATTCAATTGTCAATTAGATTTCACTACAGAAAGTGACTGTTTCATTTTAAGACCCAATAATATTGCATATTCTATACAAATACCAATTTTCCATAGTATCAACAACAACGAGATAATTATACTATCACGTTGTGAAGTAATCAGAGCAATTAAGATGTTCTAGTTGGGAGCTCCCGACTAGTGGATACCCTGAACCCTCTTCATCAAACACCAAATGCAAAAATATATACTATTCTAGAAGCTACATGGCTAGTTTGGTGACTCCAATTCCTATTATTTACCAAAATTTCTCAAAATACAGGATGTCGATATCGTCTTTTATCGATTGCTTGGAAACGGAGTAAGTTATCGATTATTGGAAACAAACTCGATCTGCGTAGGCACCAGGAGGATCTACAGTTAAAAATTCAAGTCTCTAGCTTTTATAGGCTTTGAGATCCTTGCGTTCATACATACGGACGGACGGACGGACAGACAGACGGACATGGCTAGATCGACTCGGATATTGATGCTGATCAAGAATATATGTACTTTATGGGGTCGGAGATGCTTCCTTCTGCCTGTTACATACATTTATATTTTGCACAAATACAATATACCATATTTACCCAGGTTCAGGGTATAAAAACGCATACATGCGAATATTAAACACAACTAACAGCAAAAAAGTTCTAAACATAAATGAAATAAATTTTGAACCATAATCCAATTATCAAATAGCGGACTCACACGACTCTCAAAAAGCAGGATCAATTCTCACTAAGTTAAAAAAGAACTTTCCACCAGCATATAAGAAAATAATGACAGAAATATGTTAAAAATATACAGATATCTTTGGAATGGAACTAATAATTATTACAAGCAAAGTTTAGATAGAAAGATGATGAGCCTAGTTTTATTAAACACTATAGAATATACAGATATCTTTGGATTGGAACTAATAATTTTTACAAGCAAAGTTTAGATAGAAAGATGATGAGCCTAGTTTTATTAAAAACTATAGAACTCCTCAATCACAACAAGCAGAAATAGCTAAACAAATAACCAAACTTGTTAAAGATAAAATAGTAGAACCCTCTGTATCTGAATATAATAGCCCGTTACTATTAGTACCAAAAAAATCCTTACCGGAAACAAAATAATTTCCCATACAATAACTTAACTTTAGGACCGATCCTTCCCATGGTAGCTATATGATATAGTGGTCCGATCTTAATAGGACCATCGTAAAACTAATAAATGCCAAGTTTGGTCAAGATATCTTCATAAACAAAAATTTGTTTCATACAACTTAATTTTCGGCCGATCGTTCCTATGGCAGCTATGTTATATAGTGTACCGATCTTAATAGGATCTTGCATTTATATGAGGAGCATAGTAAAATTAATAAATGCCGAATTTGTTCAAGATATCTTGATCAACAAAAATGTTAATCATACAACTTAACTTTCGAACCATCGTTCCTATGGCAGCTGAATGATATAGTGGTCCGATCTTAACAGGATTTTCCATACATATGAAGAGCACAGTCAAACTAATAAATGCCGAGTTAAGTCAAGATATCGCGATAAACAAAAAAATTTTCCATACAAAAACTTGACTTTCGACCGATCCTTCCTATGGTGGCTAAATGATATAGTGGTCCGATCTAAATACGATTTTGTACATATATGAGGATCAAAGTATAACTAATAAATGCCAGCTTTGGTCAAGATATCTTGATAAACAAAATGTTTTTCATTCAACAGCTTAATTTTCGACCAATCGCTCCTATGGCAGCTATATGATATAGTGGTCCGATCTTAATAGGATTTTGCACATATATAAGAAGCATCGTATAAATACCGAGTTCGGTCCGAGTTTGGTCAAGATATCTTAATAAACAACTTTTTTTTTTATACAACTTAATTTTCGACCGGTCGTTCCTATGGCAGCTATATGATATAGTGGTCCGATCTTAATAGGATTTTGCATTTGTATGAGGAGCATAGTAAAACTAATAAATGCCGAATTTTGGTCAAGATATCTAAATAAACAAAATTTTTATTTATACAACAATTTAATTTTCGACCGAACGAACTTCAGTTTATAAGATTCAAATATTGCTTTGCAACTGTAACAATCAAGCAAGAACTGCAAATGTATTTATTTTGTACTGGAATAGCAACAAGATATTTTGTTAAATCGCAAATCAATGTGATTGCATATTCGTTATCTTTCAGATATTTTCGGACCTATGGTATCCACTATCACTCTGTCGAACGAACTTGTCGGCGTTTCTGTAATGATCAGAGGTGTTTTTGTATGTTTTCTTGATATTGACTTTTGGCATTTAGGACATCAACGTATGCACTCTTTTATTTTACGCGTCATGTTGAATTTCGCTAGCGTTTTAATCATGCCTGTATTACCTCCTTGAATTGGATCGTCATGGCAGCTGTATAATATAGTGGTCCGATCGAGCTTGTTTTCACATATGTGCTGCGTGCAAAGAGGAACTTCTTCAAAGTTTCATAAAGATAGCTTTTAAACTGAGAGTCTAGTTCGTATAGACAGATAGACGGACAGCCGGACAGACGGACAGACGAACATGACTATATAGACTCAGCTGTTGATACGGATCAAGAATATATATACTTTATGGGGTCGGAGATGTCTCCTTCTATGCGTTACACATTTCACGACAAAATTATAGTATCCTCTGCAAGGGTATAAATAACGTCTTTTTCTACGAACAATGGCTCTTATCGTTTAAAACGATTACTTTACGGTTTAAAAATAGCGCCTAATTCCTTTCAAAGAATGATAACAATCGCATTCACTGGTCTTGCACCATCTCAAGCATTCCTATACATTGAGGACTTAATTGTTATTGGTTGTGCTGAAAAGCATATGACCAAAAATCTCACAAATGTTCTCGATCTATGCAGAAAAAACAACATCAAGTTGCATCCAGATAAGTGCTCGTTCTTCATAAAGGGGTCACTTTTCTCGGACACATATGCACCGATAAAGGTATATTGCCTGACGACACCAAATATGATTGCATATTCACAGATGCTAGCAAAGAGGCATGAGGAGCAGTTTAAACTCTAAACTATAATGGTCTTCAATTACATGTAGCATATGCATCTCTTTGTTTCACTAAGGTGAAAGTAATAAGTCAACCACAGAACAAGAGCTATCAGCAATTCATTAAGCAATTAATCACTTCAAGCCATATGGTAGACATTTCACAGTCAAATCAGACCACAGACCGTTAACTTACCTATTTTCAATGGTTAATCCCACATAAAAATTAACCAGAATAAGGCTTGATTTAGAAGAGTACGAGTTTACAGTAGAGTATCTTAAGGGTTGGGATAATCATGTAGCGAAATAGTTATCAAGAATTACTATATAAGATCTGAAAGACATACAAATAAAAGTCCGTCACTACCAGGCCCCAAAGAAGACAGAAATCCTGGGCTTCAAAGCCCAATTTATATGAAGTCATCAAAAATGACGATATACGTTAAGTAGTGACATGGGAAGAACATTATTGCAAGTAATGATGTTAGCGATTTATATACTAATGGAATTCTTGACTTAGGTCAGTTCTTCCAATGAAATTAGCCAACTTAAAGTGACACCGTGGGAAAATATCTTAGAACAAGTTTCAATTGATAAAACAGTAAGAGTAGCGCTACTCAACGCGGTGACCCTAATAAAAGAAGAACAAGTAAGAGGTTAGGGTTGGGAGCTCCCGACTAGGGGATACCCTGAACCACTTGGCCAAGGTCAAAAGAAATTATTTTTGAAAGAGTATGACTCGATATATTACTGAGTATATACATAAATGAAAAAAATTCAAAAAATCAGAAGTGACAACACACACAAAAACTCCTTTAATTACGGAAGCCCCAATCAATGCTTTTGATAGAGTAATAGTAGACACGATCGGTTCACTACCAAAATCAGAGCGAGGCAATGAATATGGAGTTACACATATGATGTGACTCAACACATATCATGTGACTTAACAAAATATCTTGTTGCCATACCTATTCCAAACAAAAGTACTAAAGTCGTAGCTTAAGCTATATTCGAAGATTTTATTCTGAAATACGGTCCAATGAAGACGTTCATTACGGATTTATATAAGTACCTTGGTATTAAAAACATATCTTCTACGGAACACCACCGCCAGACTTTAGAAACTGTATATACTACAACTTATAGGTTAAAGTTAGTATATAAATGAGTAAGAATAATGCTTGAACAGAACAAGCATAAAAATAAACTTATATATGATAAGATAGTATATGACATAGAATTGAAAATAGGAGATAAAGTTTTATTAAAAACCGAAATAGGACATAAATTATAAATAGGAGAAAGAGGTCATTAGCTAGATTTGAAATATATAGGACTATATAATGTAGAAAGGAGAAGGAAAGGCTATCTTCCGCACGCCGAGGATTTAATACCCTTGCGGACCCAACCTTTTCATTATTCTCATAGTACTTTGCCCGTATATAAGAATCATAGGGTAAATAGTTAATGCTGAGTATGGATAATATATCCATACAACACCTTAGTCATTCCTATAACAGCTATATGATATAGTGGTCCGATCTTAATAGAATTTTGCATATATATGGGAGCATAGTAAAACTAATAAATGACGAATTTGGTCAAGATATCTTGAAAAACAAAAAAAATTTACTAACAACAACTTATTTTTCCACCGATCGTCCCTATGGCAGCTATATGACAAGGTGATCCGATCTTAATATGAATTTGCATATATATGGGGATCATAGTAAAAATAATAAATGCCGAGCTTGGTCAAGATATCTTAATAAACAAAATGTTTTTCATACGAGAACCTACTTTTCGACCGAGCGTTCCTATGGCAGCTATATGATATAGTGGTCTGATCCAGCTGGTTGTCCCGACTAGGGAATACCCTGAACCCTCTTATTTCAACACCAACAAAAACGACACAAAAACAGTTAAAACAAAGATATTAAAACAAGTAAGAGGTTCTAGTCGGGAACTCCCGACTAGGGAATACCCTGAACCCTTTTATTCCAACACCAAATGCAGTTCGCGCAAAGAGCTCGTTTGAAGTAATAAAGATAAATGAAAAACAAGTAAGAGGTTCTAGTCGGGAGCTCCCGACTAGGGGATACCCTGAACCCTCTTATTCCATCACCAAATGCAGCGCGCGCTTATAGATAGAGAGTAGCGGGAAGTTACTATTATTATTATTAGTTACTATTCTAGAAGCTACATGTCAAGTTTGGTGACTCAAGCTCTTATTATTTACCAAAATTGCTTAAAAACGGGATTTCGATATACATTTTTATCGATTACTTGGAAACGGGGCAAGTTATCGTTTATCGGAAACAAACTCGATCTGCGCGGGCACTAGGAGTACCTACATTTAAAATTTCTCTAGTCTCTAGCTCTTATAGGTTCTGAGATCCTTGCGTTCATACATACGGACGGACGGACGGACGGACGGACGGACGGACGGACGGACGGACGGACGGACGGACAGACAGACGGACATGGCTAGATCGACTCGGCTATTTATGCTGATCAAGAATATATATACTTGATGGGGTCGGAGATGCTTCCTTCTGCCTGTTACATACATTTGCATTTTGCACAAAAACATAATACCCCTTTTACCCATTTTTTATGGGTTCAGGGTATAAAAAAAAGTTCCCTTGGCAGGGTTTTAACTAAAAAAAAGAATTATTGAGAAAAAACCGAACTAAAATAGCATTACAGAAAAAAATCGCAATTACAATGATGTTAGAATGCGATAGAATGCGAAGCAGACGCGCATAAATGTGTGTGTGTACACTTGATGTTTACGCTAGCTGTGCCATCCAATTGCGCAGTTATATATAACTTTGGTTTTCTCCTAAATCTCTAAAATTGTCTCTAGCTCTTATAGGTTCTGAGATCCTTGCGTTCATACATACGGACGGATGGACAGATCGATTCGGCTATTGATGCTGGTCAAGAATATATTTATGGGGTCGGAGATGCTTCCTTCTGCCTGTTACATACATTAATAATTGAGTATTATTGAGAAACCAATTAAAATAGCAACACAGAAAACAATCGAGGTGAAGACAGAATTCGAAGCAGACGCTTATGTATGTGTGTGTGTACAATGTACACTGTACACTGTACATGTATATAGAGTAGTGCGCAAAATACCGAAAAACAAAACAATAACCGATCTTAATGAAATTTTCTACAGTACATATTATTGTACCATAGAATATTTGTGTATTCTCAAAAAGTCGATTGCATTTAAATTGTGGCTTAAATTGGTTGGCAATATAAGTTGGGTTATTAACTTGATTTATAGCTCTGGGGTCTTAGTGTTCGGAAACAAACTCGATCTGCGCAGGCAATAGGAGGACCTACATAATTTCAGGTCTCTAGCTCTTTTGGGTTCTGAGATTCTTGCGTTCATACATACGGACAGACGGACAGACGCATGGAAAGACAGACGGACATGGCTAGATCGACTCGGCTATTGATGCTGATCAAGAATATATATACTTAATGGGGTCGGAGATGCTTCCTTCTGCCTGTTACATAAATTTGCATTTTGCACAAATACAATATACCCTTTTAAGCCAATTTTAATGGGTTCAGGGTATAAAAAACTTTCCTCGGTAGAGCTTGAACTGGCGACAGACCACACCACTTACCACTGCCTCAAATAATTGAATTATTGGAGTTTGCGTCGCAAACACGTGCGCTGTCAAAATACCGAAAAACAAAACAAAAACCGTTCCTAATGAAATTTTCTACAGTATATCTTATTGTACCATAGAATATTTGTGTATTCTCAAAGAGTCAATTGCATTCACATTGTGGCTTAAAATGGTTTGCAATACAGGTTGGGTTATTAACTTGATTTATAGCTCTGCGGTGGTAGCGGGGAGGTGGCGATAGGTATAAATCAAAAGACAATTGATATATATATAATATTCTAGAAGCAACATATCAAGTTTGGTGACTCTAGCTCTTAATATTAACCCGATTTGCTTAAAAAAAAAACAGGAAGTCGATATCGATTTTTATCGATTGCTTGGAAACGGAGTAAGTCAAAATTTCAAGTTTCTAGCTCTTCTAGGCTCTGATATCTTTGCGTTCGTACGGACAGAACGGACGGACGAACTGACGGACAGACGGACATGGCTAGATCGACTCGGCTATTGATGCTATTCAAGAATATATATACTTTCTAGCACTTATAGGCTCTTATATCCTTGCGTTCGTACGGACAGAACGGACGGAAGGACAGACGGACATGGCTAGATCGACTCGGCTATTGATGCTAATCAAGAATATATATACTTTATGGGGTCGGAGATGCTTCCTTCTGACTGTTACATACATTTACATTTTGCACAAAAACATCACACTCTTTTCGTAATCGTATATAATTTACTACTAAAATAACTTCACTATATTATGTTATTTGGAGAGATTGGGAGATGTAGTATACTGTAATAAACATACATATCGAATGCACATTGTACCCTGTTAATTTGCACTCAGCTGCAATGTTTACGTAAGCATAATTCAAGTGTAAAGTAATATGATCGAACAAGTATGCAATGGGCAGTAGAAGTAGCGAGTCAGCATGCGCGACCGTCCTTTCTTCATGTATGTATAAACCATTCTCCTTCGCGCTCTTCGCTACTGTAAGCGCTGAACATATAAGGAATACATAATGTGCTAACGTCTCTGCGGCCGCTTACTGGCAGCGAAGTTGCGCAGCTTAGGGCTAGAACACAAGATATAAATTCTTACAGTTCAATGAATAAAGTCAACTCAAGAGACATGGATTTGATTCTGATTGAAGTGAGCAGTGTCATGCAAGAGTATTAATTTGATGTCCGAAATATTGCTTGGTGACCATAACGTCCATTTTTTTACAGTATAGCTTCTAAATTTATTGTAGTTTCAGAAGAAATCCTAAAATAAAACTGTGTATGCAGGTCGAGACATGGCAAAAAGAACCCGAATTGCATTTGTATCATTAATGTGAGATATTATATTATTGTATCACGCACGCTGACGTCGATATGACGTCATACGATATAAGAATGATATCGAGAATCCGACCTTGCTATTTTGTTGAGTGACTATATAAATACGACCATAGTTATTAGCACCAGCTATACAATCGGTCCCGTACACTTGATCGTTTTCTTATGATTTTGGAGAAACAACAGATTAGGTTTGCTTAAGTAGAAATAATTTGCAGTTTTAGAATATTGAAAAATCTGCTAAAATACCAGTAATGATTGCCACTTTGATAGCTCGTTGATGGTTAAGTGAATCTTTGTCTTGGTGGAACCAAAAGTCATAAAGTTTAGATTAAAAGGTTTTGTATTAATGATACTATCAAAGATAGTTAGGGTGTTGCCTGGAACTTGGCCATATGCTGCTTTGCATTTCCTTGCCGAGCAGTTCTGACTATATTAAGTTGTTGAATTTTGCAAACCGCTAAATGTCCCATTTGTAGTGGTGAGATTAACCCAGCCGCGATTAAATTAGTTGTTGGAGATTGCTCGCCGAGAGGAAAACAATCTGCTCCGCTTCTGCCTACGAACATAGAGAGAGCGGTTACACGCAGTCTAGCAAAATCAACAACCAACTTAAATGTTGGAACTACGAAAAACAAGGGCACGTGTGGGAAAATTGCGTTGCTGACCGTAGTATCTTTTATTTTGATTGCGGGGCACCCAAGATTTATAAGCAACAGTGCCAAAGCTGCATCCGTACAGATTCGGAAAACCGACCGAAGGGTGCATCCAGCACGAATCGGATGGCCTCATACTAACTCAGTCCCTGCTGATCGAAGCAAAAGCTTGGTCCCTACACAGATTTTACAGTCAAACTCAAAAAATTAAGAAATAGCTAAAACTATATCACGATTTTTACCGTATCATGAACGGCTAGCTACTTATTTGCAAGTTCGAAATAAGATATTTTGTGAAGAAAAACACAGTATTTCTCAGCGTACGCAATGCTTGAAATATTACTAATCAAAATTGAAGCAAAGCAAACTTATAGTTTCTACAGTTTTTTGGGATCCCACGGATATGTGCAGCTATGTCGAAGTGTCGTTATTAACTTTTACCGAGCTTGGTCTATTGAACTCAGCGCGAAAATAAGCTGCATAGGTTATACCCTTGCGCAACGAGATTTTGCGATGCCGGAATTTAAGCCTTTCAAATCGCATGTCAGTACAGCAGATGGGCATAGTCAAAACGTCATCGGGGTGCTTGAAGTTATTATGCAGTATAAATCGGCTATCAACCCCTTGAAACTTCCGTCTATAAACCAAAATCTAATTTTGGGACACGATTTTTGGAGAGCTTTTGCGCTTGCGCGAACCATCGTAAATTCAGTAGAGCTAAAATCAATTGGAAAAGACCAAGATACAGGTTCGAATATTTATCCTTTAAATAGCCAGCAAACGCAGCAGCTGAACGTAATAAAGCAGTTGTTCCCCAACCACGTCCAGTGAAACAAAGATTTTACCTTGTAAGTCCGGCAGTAGAAATATTGCAATATGCAGAAATTGATTACATGTTGCAGCTTGCAGTTATTTAGCCGTCGGTAAGTGCCTGGAGCTCGCCTAACCCAACAAGGTTGGCCTTTGTCTGGATGATCGAAGACTAAATGACTCCACTAAAAAAGATGCTTATCCTCCTTTTCCATCGGGGGTATTTTTTTCGCGACTACCTAAGGCAAATATAATTTCAAAACTTTCAGAGGATTACAGTTCGCATCTGGCGGTATTAGATCGAATCGCTGTTCAATTTATGTAAGCGAACTTGCCTTTAAATATTTCCAAAAGTCAATTTTTTGTAACAAGTATTTGTTGTAGTAGGGCGTCCGCAGGGCTTCCAGGAGAAATCTACGAAATGAAGTATAGTTGGGAGAGCGTTTCTGCTCTGCACAATTTTATTAATTAGGGTTGAGAAAAAACACGTTTTGTTCGCAGCACGGGTCTAAAAGTGCCCGAGTGTCGCGGGTCGCCTTGCCGTTTCCAAGTCGGATGAGTGCTCTCGGGAGCACGGTTGTCATTTTGTGTTCCATCAAAGTCGACAAGGAGATGGAACCAGCGGATGAAGGCGGCGCGGAGCGTCGCGCTTAGGCCTTGGTGCTGCGCATTGTTTGGGATCGCTCTGGAGATCGCGATGGCATGCGACGCGCTTCTTGAAAATGAAGCAAGGTGTGATGGTCGCCCTGGCACTTGCGGCACTTGTCCTTGCGGCGACAGGACTCCCCAGAATGTTGGTGAGCCAGGCAGTTTGGCCAGTATTTGTTGACCAGAACTGCTCGGAGTCTTTTCTCTGGAGCGTGGACTCCTCGGCATAATCGGCATCGGAACGATTCCGTTGCCGGTCGGCTCTTGGATCAGCCTTGTTGTTGGCGTGGAGACATCGTGCTGTTACGTGAAAAAGGTTGAAAAAAACATAATAGACATTACTGATGCGGCTTTATACGGATGGTCCGCAGACCTATTGATCTAGGACTCTAGTCTTTACTGGAGATTCTACTGGATGGAAAATGGAGACTAGATTCTATCGGGAGCAGGATCAGCTTAGAGATAGGTCTCTTGGAGACATCTCGGGCTGTTAACACGTCGACCACTCGGACTCTTTGGTCGTCGCCAGGATAGGTCGTTTGGATTCGACCTAGACGCCAGTCATTAACTGGAAGATTATCTTCTTTAATAATGACTAGATCGTCCCGTTGTAAGTCTCGCGTTGGAGTTTGCCATTTGTTTCTTTTGTGTAATTCTAAAAGATACTCATGTTTCCAACGGAGACAGAACTGTTGCTGCAAAGCCTTCAAGCTCTGCCAGCGGTTGATGATGGACCTGGCGTTTTCCTTGATCTCTGGCTCTGTGGCGGTCTTGAATTCAGGCAACTTTGGATAGGAGCGTAGAAAGCTCTTCGAAGGTGTATTTGGAGGTCGATGTAGACTTATAAAATAGATTTTTGAAACTCTTTACACCTGCCTCCCACAGGCCACCCATATGCGGTGCACTAGGAGGGTTGAAGTGCCAGGACAGTTTCTGGAGACTGTAAGTGGCCTGGAGTTGAGTCTTGAGCGCTTCTACAAAATCGCGCGAGAGGACTTTGGCCGCTCCGACGAAGGTTTTGCCGTTGTCGGAATGCATTTGACTTGGGCACCCTCGTCGTGCCACAAATCTCGCAAATGCCGCTAGGAATTTTTCTGTGGTCAGGTCAGATGTAGCTTCTAGGTGGATGGCTTTGGTGCTGAAGCACACAAAGACGCACACGTAGCCTTACGTAATAAGACAGGCTCGACCTGTGTAATTTTTTACATCGAAGGGGCCTGCAAAATCGACTCCTGTGTGAGTGAACGGTCGAGAGAATGTGACTCTCTCCACAGGCAAGTCGCCCATGAGCTGCGTTTGCAATTTCTTTTTTCGGATGACGCAGATTTTGCAGGAATGAATTGTGGATTTGACCAACACCTTCAGCTTTGGAATCCAGTACTGTGATCGTATTAAACGCATCATGAGCTGGTTGCCTCCATGCAAGGATATAAGATGGGTGAAAGCTCTATTGTCGTGTCTGGGAGGGGATCTGAAGGAATGGGCCATTGGTTCTGAGGTAGGAGTAACCATTCTGGCCCGTGCCACCACAGCTCATTGTTGACTAACGCTTGTGGTGGGGCACCTCTGCTCGCTAGGTCCGCTGGATTGTACTCGGATCGTACATGGGACCATTTATTGGAGTCGGTGGCCTGAGTAATTTTCGCGACTCTGTTTGCTACAAAGGTAGTCCAGGCGCATGGTGGCTTATGAAGCCAAGCTAGCACAATTATGGAATCTGTCCAATAGAACCAGTCGCCGCCAGCGGTAGGTAGCTGGGGACTGAGTTCAGCGGATAACTCGGACAGAAGCGCTGCTCCGCACAGCTCTAGTCGTGGCAAGGATACCGTCTTGACCGGAGCGACCCTCGTTTTCGGTGTTAGGAGATGTACTGAGATGCGATCTTGTATCTCAGTGCGCACGTAAATGGCGGCCCCATATGCACGCTGCGAAGCGTCACAAAACCAGTGGTATTGAATAGCCCCCTGTGGGCGGAATTCGATCCATCTAGGGATGCGAATCGCACTGAGGCCCGGATACTCTTGCAGAAATAAATTCCACTTACTGAGAAGACTCTCAGGTAGCGGATCGTCCCAGCCCAGTTCTTGGAGCCAGATCTCCTGCATGAATATTTTTGCCTAAATAATGACTGGACCCAGCCAACCTGCTGGGTCGAACAGTTTGGCAATCTGTGAAAGGACTTCTCGTTTGGAGACGGACGGTTTGGTTGTTAGCTCGGATGGAGCGAAAAAAAACTCATCGGTGTCATCTGATCCCGAGAGTCTTTGCCGAACAGGCTTCCTCGATCTCTAAGAAGTCGGCGCGAAGCAAGTGGTCCTTGGGAATCGCAAGGGGAACCCGGCAGATTCAAGGGCTTTGCGGAGTTCTGCAATTGCTTGATCTGCCGATGATTTGGAATGGGCTCCCGCTAGTACATCGTCGACATACATATTGTTTGCGATAATGTGACTTGCTAAGGGATAGAGCGAACGAACGTCATCAGATAACTGATGTAGTACCCGGATTGCCAAAAAGGGGGCACAGTTAACTCCAAACATGTTAACACTGTGCTGAGCTCGAAGGCGTGTGTTTGGGATGCACATTTTCGTGATATCGGCATTGAAGACATATCGGAAGAAGCGCCATCTTAGAATTTGAATGGTTAAGTCGGATTGCAGAACGGGCCCTGCATGTAGCACATCGTTCAGACTTTTACCATTCGATGACGGGTGGGAGGCGTTAAATACTACGCGGAGCTTGGTCGTGGTGCTGTCAGGCTTGTGAACAGCATGGTGTGGTAGATAAAAGTTATCCGAACCATTGCTTGGAGGGACTTGTCGCATGTGACCTAAGTCCAGATATTCCTGGATTACCGCATCGTACTGCTCCTTAAGGGGGGTATTTTTTGCCAGACGATTCGTAGAAATTGAGCTAGTGCGATGGACCTTGAATGGCCTAACTGGATGTGATCGGAATTCTTGAATGGCAGTGTGACCAAGTATCTGCCGTTTTTATCCCTTTTAGTGGTTTTTTGGAAATTGCGCTCACAAAACAGGTCGGATTCCGTTTCCAGCAATTTTGTGAACAGTTTATCCAAGCTCGCATTTGGATTCAGCGAGACTTGAGTAGAAAAGGATGCGACAGATTTGGCACTGGTCTTAGAAACAGGGCCTGTTAGGATCCAGCCGAAAATCGTTTCTTGACCAAGGAGAGTGCCACATATGTTGGGATAGGAGCCACCTAACAATATGAATGGGAGGATATCGGCGCCGAGAAGCACGTCTATCTGTGAGCTCCTATAGAAAGAGGGATCGGCCAAGTGTAATTTTGAAAGTTCTTTCAAAGCAGTTTGGGGGATGGTGTAGGAGGGCAAATTGCCTGCTAGCTTTGGAAGAACATAAACCGAGGTTTCAATATGAACCCTGGGCTTTATCGGAGAGCCAATATTAAAATGGCAAAGTTTTTCAGGTTGAGCCGAAATGGCTTGATTCAAACCGGAGACCTGTGCGTCGACGGGTTGATAAGGAACTTTAACCCTTTTGAACAATCGCTCTGAAATAAAGGCCGCTTCAGACCCAGAGTCGATTAATGCCCGAGCTGTATACTTTGTGTTCAAATGACACACTTGGATGACAGCCGTGCCGAGGAGAACACCATGTGAGTTTGCGGAAAAGTAGTTTTGAACGGTAGCTTGGGTCGAAGTAGAAGTGGACTGTATAGATGAAGGAGGGTTCAAAACTATTGGTGTTGTGGAAGCTGAGGGCACCTGGGGTCTGTCACGGTGGAGCAGCGTGTTTCGACGTCCCTTGCACGTGAAACAACTATGTGCGCTGGTGCAGTCTTTCAATTGGTGCTGTCTGGCGAAGCAGTTTAAGCACAACTTTTGTTGCTTAATGACGGAAACTCTATCGGGTACGGACATTTGTAGAAAACGTGGGCATAGTCGCACGGGATGGTTTTCCTTCTGACACAATTTGCAGTGATGTGACTTTGTAGTCACTGTTGGTTCGAAGGTTCTCAGGTGGTTGGACTCTTTTCTTGTGGGTTTGGACTGGGGTCGTACATCCTCTATCGCCTCCAAGGTGCGATATCGATCGATCAGAAATGAATTCATCTCGGACCATTGAGGTATCTCTGCCTTATCGTGGAGCGATTGTTCCCATAACGACAGCGTGAGCTTAGGCAATTTAGAGGAGCACAAGAAAATAAGCAGTCAATCCCAATTTTCGGTGCTCACCCTGGACAAGTCGAGAGCGTTAAACACCCCTGGATTGTGCCCTGAAGCTCTTTAAGGGCGGCTCCGGACTCTTGTGTTGCTGAGGGGAGATTGAAAATAAATTTTCAATTGACTTTTGAGTAATAGTCGCTTATTCTCAAATCTCTCCGTTAGGCTCGCCCACGCTGACTGAAAGCCGTCATTCGTGAGCGGGGACTTGGAGACAATTGCCCTAGCTTCGCCGCTGTTTTTGGAATTTAGATGGAACAATTTTTCCACCGGCGTCAATCTTGGATTGTTAATATAAACAGCTGTAAACAAGTCTCGGAAAGTAGGCCAGCGTAGGTAATCCCCACTGAAAACTTCAGTGTCGCATGGCGGGAGACTGCAACCCCTGGACATGGAGAAGTTGGAGGGGGGTTGCTCAGCTTGTCTATTTAACGCCGAGGCTCTTTCTATTTTTTCGCTTAGTTGAGCCGCACATCGCTCGTAAACGGAGTACGAGTAATCATATTTAGCTTGCATAGCCACCATGTCACTGCTGCTGCAAGTGCCTTGGTTGAGAGCTTTGGAACATAACTCGTACTCGCGTTCTACCTTTTCCCATAAAGTCTTAATCTGATCTCGTCGGACTTGGAGAGTGAACAGTGACACGTCACTGTCCGCTGCGTCATTGATCTTCACTTCAAACTGGCCTAGTCGGTCAGTTATAGAAACGAAGTCGTTCAGTGCCATTTCGCTTGACTTCTGCATTTTTTGCGTAGTCAAACAGGTACTTTTTGGGGTAATATCTCTTGTTGGAATCGGACTCACAGTCTTGCGGACGGTTGTGCTGGTACTCTCGACTTTGAGTTTCCCGTAAACTGCTCTAGGTAAGGTTAAAGGTCGCTTTGACTCCTTAACGGACGGTGCTGTGAGTCGTTTGTGGCTGTTTTGATCACCACCGATTGGCATACTAGGCTCTTCACAGAGCCAAAAATTTTAATAACCAGGTTAAATGTGATCAAATACAAATAATTTGAATCAGCCGAGCGAAAACGGAATAAGTAATGGCACAGGAACGATGGAATCGAGATATCAGAATAAAATGGAATGACCGAAATGGTGTTCACTATTGAGTCCAACGAAATCGGAAAATTTTGTTAAATTAATTATTTTACGAATAATTTACTAAATTGATGCTTATTTAGTTTCTTTTACTTGAGAAAAATCTAATTATTTGTTTATTGAAACACCAGAGAAAAGGATTAATTCTCTTTTGACAAGGCGGCCGTGTAGTGGAAACGGATCGCGCAAAAAAAATGATGCTTATTGCTTATTAATTGTTGAGCTCAAGAAGAAGCACGTTTATTCTAAACGCAGCTCAATGGAAAGGTTTTTTTTTTAACATAGAATTATTTGTATAAATTGTTATTTTAAGAAAAATCGCACGGATATTCGATTTATTACGCATCTTGGAAACGTCTTAACTTATAATTATGATTTATAAATTTTTATAAGAATAAGAACAAGTAAGAGGTTCTAGTCGGGAGCTCCCGACTAGGGGATACCCTGAACCCTCATATTCCAACACCAAATGCAGCGCGCGCTTATAGATAGAGAGTAGCGGGGAGGTGGCGATAGGTATAAAACAAAAGATAATCGATATATATATACTTTTCTAGAAGCCACATGTCAAGTTTGGTAACTCTAGCTCTTATTATTTACCAAAATTGCTTAAAAAACAGGATTTCGATATACATTTTTATCGATTACTTGGAAACGGGACAAGTTATCGATTGTCGACTAGGAGCACCTACATCTAAAATTTCAAGTCTCTAGCACTTATAGGTTCTGAGATCCTTGCGTTCATACATACGGACGGATGGACGGACGGACGGACGGACAGACAGACGGACATGGCTAGATCGACTCGGCTATTAATGCTGATCAAGAATATATATACTTTATGGGGTCGGAGATGCTTCCTTCTGCCTGTTACATACATTTGGATTTTGCACAAAAACATAATACCCCTTTTACCCATTTTTAATGGGTTCAGGGTATAAAAAGTAATGCATATGTTTGTATTTTATTAAGTAAACGCAGCTCAGTGGCAAAGTGGAAACATACAAAAATATAAAAGTTTCTCAGAATCAGTTTATCGAAAACCGATCTTGATACTTTACAACCCTGATGTTTGTTTACCTTTTGCTCTCGCCAATTAATTTGTAAAAAGAAATGTATAAATTTCTCTTGAAGCTGCTGTGGAGGAAAAACAACAACCGATGCACATATAATATGATGTGCGTGTGTGTGTATACATGCAGGTGAATTTGCACAGTAAGGTATTATAGTAGTATAGTAAGGTATATATTCTTGATCAGCATTAATAGCCGAGTCGATCTAGCCTTGTCCGTCTGTCTGTCCGTCCGTCCGTCCGTCCGTCCGTCCGTATGTATGAACGCAAGGATCTCAGAACCTATAAGAGCTAGAGACTTGAAATTTTAGATGTAGGTGCTATTAGTTCCTACGCAGATCGAGTTTGTTTCCGATAAACGATAACTTGCCCCGTTTCCAAGAAATCGATAAAAATGTATATCGAAATCCTGTTTTTTAAGCAATTTTGGTAAATAATAGGAGGAGATATGAGGGTTCAGGGTATTCCCTAGTCGGGAGCTCCCGACTAGAACCTCTTACTTGTTTTATATTTAGGTATGTGATTATTTGGTGAAGGTTAAAATGGAGAAGCGCATACACTTGTTGTTCAACGGAGCGAAAGCCTATGTGTGCAGATATGTCTTGATGAACTTGCGTACATCAATATGACGATCGGTTAAATTTTTGGGTATGCACTTGTACATATATGTGTATACATATGTACAAACACCAATATGGCGATCCTTTTTTTTAGAGCCACTTTCTGTTTTATTTCTTTTAATATTTGTCACTTTTTAGATGCCCTTATGGCCACGAACAATATTTTATTTGCGGTTTTTTTTTTTTTTAAATACAATTGCCCCTCGCTTTAACCACGGAGACTGCGAAGCGAAAAAAAAAAATGTTCAGACACACAAATATGAATAAATCGGACTGGAGTTGCCGGAAATTTGGCAATGGACGAGTTGAGGTAGGTGCACTGCAACTTATCTTGTTTGAATTTGTAGCTGTTCCTGGAACCTTTTGTTGCAGATCCAAGGGAACTTTTTTTTTTTAATTTATGATTATTGGTGTTGGAATAAGAGGGTTCAGGGTATTCCCTAGTCGGAAGTTCCCGACTAGAACCTCTTACTTGTTTGTTAATAAATGATTGTTGACATTATTTGAGCTTGGCTGCAGAAGGCATTCTGCTCTTATGATTTTCGCTGCGTTTAGCGTTATTTGAATTTGGCTGCAGAAGGCATGCTATTGTTATGATTATTCAATTTGTAAACATACAGTGGGTTATACCATGCAATGCAGCTTATGAATAACAGTGGATCAAAATTCAAATTTTCAAAATTGTTGTGAATATGTCACTCCTTCCCACTAAAAATATAGCGTGTCCTCACGAGAAGAATACTACAAAATAATTATTTGTTTGGCTAGCTCATATTACTTATTCAAACCAAATCGAAAACGCAATTTTGTTTAATTTTAATCAATATATTTCGGTGTACGCTTTGTAGTTTAGTCGTCTGTTGTTTGGTGTGTGTATTATGTGTAACATTTCCACTGTATGTCTTTTGCTATAGTGTTGTTCTTGTTGTAAAATTGTCGTCACATCGAAAATTGGTGTGTGGTTGCTTTTCATACAGTGGGTCATAAGTGTTGTTTTTTATACATGAACCCATTGAAAATGGGTAAAAAGGGTATATTGTATTTGTGCAAAGTGCAAATGTATGTAACAGGCAGAAGGAAGCATCTCCGACCCCATAAAGTATACATATTCTTGATCAGCATCAATAGCCGAGTCGATCTAGCCATGTCCGTCTGTCTGTCCGTTCGTATGTATGAACGCAAGGATCTCAGAACCTATAAGAGCTAAAGACTTGAAATTTTAGACGTAGGTGCTCCTCGTCCCCGCGCAGATCGAGTTTATTTCCGATAAACGATAACTTGTCCGTTTCGAAGTATTCGATAAAAATGTATATCGAAATCCCGTTTTTAAGCAATTTTGGTAAATAATAAGAGCTAGAGTTACCAAACTTGACATGTAGCTTCTAGAATAGTATATATAACTCAAGTATCTTTAATTTTATACCTATCGCCACCTCCCCGCTACTCTCTATCTATTAGCGCGAGCTGCATTTGGTGTTGGAATAAGAGGGGTCAGGCAAAGTCCATATAAACACTAAGATGAGTAACGCCCATGCATTTGAATGCGACGCAAAATTTCTAGCCTGGCCTTTCATCTGGCCTTTGAGGCCTCGTACGACATGCCTGCCGACTGGCTGTTCGTTCTCCAAAGACCAGACGAAGGAATGCCGAAGTCGCGCTTGCTGATGCTGACACGAGCAACGAGGTAAGTCGCCTGCCTTCAGCAAAGCTGGTCGATGGTGCTTTGCGTCGCTTCGTTTTCAAAGTACATTGAGCGAAAAAGTTTAGAACTTACGATCGACGCAAAGTGCTTGTGCTTTATCCATGAAATGCATGCTTTATTTAAATGATATACTTCTCCAGATACTAACGATTAATTTTACAGGAATATTTAAGAATAATATAATTTTTTCACAAGGCGCATCTTGTGCAATAACTACGATAAGAAAATAACACACATAGATTGACTTCACTTTTGTTTTTGAACAGTGTATGCTCGAGGAAAGTTCTTGTCTCAGCCAATGGCGTGCAAGCACCTTTGGTTGTATGCGTGAATTATGCATGCAAAAGAACTTTAAAGTATGTATGTATGTGCTGTTATTCACTTCTCTGGCTTTAGCTGGCAAGAAATTAATTTAGTTAGTTTTCTAGCGCAGATATGTATTTCTAAGTCGATGCAAATATTAACATAATTTCTATAAATTAAATAATATTATTTTTATTCTCCAATTAAGAAATAAAAGAGTGCTAAAAAACAATTACATATTTATTTGTATAAATAAATAATAATAATAAATTACATAAATATTTGCATCGACTTAAAAATACATATTTTGTACGGAGCCAACCTCAGTACACAAAATGCATTCATATATCAACACAAATTTGGGGTAGGTCGTGATCTGCGCTAGAAAACTAAGAAAACTGTTTCTTTGCCAGCCAGAGACTTTGCCAGAGCAGTGGATAACAACACATTCAAATATGCTGTTATGTATGTATATTATAACACGCATACAAACATAATTGCTTGCACGGCCTTCATGGAGCCGAAGCTGAGAGCACATTCTATTTTTAGCTTTTTCGTTCTCGTTTTCAAAAAATCAAGCTGCATAGTAGCATTTTTATACCCTGAACCCATTAAAAATGGGTAAAAGGGGTATTATGTTTTTGTGCAAAATCCAAATGTATGTAACAGGCAGAAGGAAGCATCTCCGACCCCATAAAGTATATATATTCTTGATCAGCATCAATAGCCGAGTCGATCTAGCCATGTCCGTCTGTCTGTCCGTCCGTCCGTCCGTCCGTCCGTCCGTCCGTATGTATGAACGCAAGGATCTCAGAACCTATAAGAGCTAGAGACTTGAAATTTTAGATGTAGGTGCTCCTAGTGCTCGCGCAGATCGAGTTTGTTTCCGATAAACGATAACTTGCCCCGTTTCCAAGTAATCGATAAAAATTTATATCGAAATCCTGTTTTTGTAAGCAACTTTTGTAAATAATAAGAGCTAAAGTCACCAAACTTGACATGTAGCTTCTAGAATAGTATATATATATCGAGTATCTTTCATTTTATACCTATCGCCACCTCCCCGCTACTTTCTATCTATAAGCGCGAGCTGCATTTGGTGTTGGAATATGAGGGTTCAGGGTATCCCCTAGTCGGGAGCTCTCGACTAGAACCTCTTACTTGGTTTTAGTTTGAATTTTGTTGTGCCAATGTAGAAGCTGTTGCAATTATTGTTATTATCCCCGCCACATGGTGTATTGTAAATGATATTACTTTTGTCCATCATTGGTATTTGCCTTTGTATTAGTAAAGAATTTTTGTAAAGTATTTGTGGGCTTGTGGGCTACTTTTATTTCTTGTCTGTTATAGCAGTCTGAGTTTATGAACCGTTCCGATAATCTTGGTACATATGTTAAGATTTATATATTTTTGGAGATTCTGTTGGCTTTTGTCTTCTGATATATTGTCTTTTAAATAATGTTCTAATTATATTTAGTCATTTATGGGCAATAGGTTTTAATTTCGTTTTCAATTTCTTTATGGTATATTGCGTCCGATATGTATTTCATCCTGCTCATACAGCTTAGTGCTGTATTTATAATCATACTTTTTGGGTGGTTAGAGTTGAAGTTAAGTATTCGTCCATAGGCTATGGGTTTCATACACCACTTAATTTTGAGTGAGTTGTCCACTCTGTTTACCAAAGTGTCTAAGTATGGTATCACCCGTCTTGTTCTAGTTCGCCTGTGAATTTTATATGTTTGTGAAACGAATTTAATTCTTCTAGAATGTTTTGAACTTCTGTTTTGCCCGTTACAGCAAAAAGGTCATCAATATATTTTGTCAGACGTTTTGGTTTTGTTGTCAATTTATCAGTAATATTGTCTAAAAGTTCTTCCATTATTATGGCAGCTATTACTGGAGAGGCCGGTGATCCCATTGGCATTCCTTTTAATTGTATGTACATTCTGTCTTCATATTTAAAATACCTGTTCTCATGACTACAGAATTAAAATATATCCATAAACAATTGCTTAGGTATGTGTGTTCCTATAATTTGGTTCATTTCCGTCTTACAGTGTCCAGTACCAATTCTATTGGTATGCTGGGTAATAGGGGTACTACGTCAAAAGATACTAATATTTCGTTTTCGACTAGTTTGAGTTTTAAGCAAATTTAAATATTATTTTATTTTTTAAATGTATTATTGAATGCCACTTGTACTAAGATGCTGATACCTTAGCGATAAAATCCATTCAGTATTTTTTTTTAATTAATATTAATTGTTAATTACGTTTTGAATATGAATTGCTACATTTTTTCTCTTTTCTGGTGTCATGGTGACATAATGCTGTAGAAGACTGATTATTTGGATCTTAAAAACCTTTAAAGCTGAAGATCATTACAATAGCAGTATAACAATAGCCAGGATCGTATTGAATCTGTTCAGAAGCAATTTCTGCTTTTTGCCTTACGAGGTTTAAATTGGGACCCTAATCTTCGGTTGCCATCCTACTCCAGCAGGCTGCTTCTTCTTAACCTTCCGTCGTTAACCAACCGTAGGACAATTCTCGGTGTTGTCCTTCTACATAAGTTGATTATTGGCGATATAGATTCTCCTTTTCTGCTAGGGCGTCTTCAATTCTCTGTTCCGTCCAGACCAACCAGAAATTACAGCCCCTTAATCCTGTCTACGTGCACAAGAGACTACGCTATGCACAATCCTTTTCGTTTGCTATGTAAAAATTATAATAGTTTGCATCACGTTTTCTCTACCGAACTTTATCTACCCCTTATAAAATCGTTGTTTTCAGGATACCTTCGGGAAGTCACTGACCATTCCTAGCTATGAGCAGGGGCATAGCTTGCCGGACAGGCTGTAAATTTCCCCCCACCGGGTCGGTGATTTCCCATTACTTTTGTCCTATCTACTTAACACTCTATATATCTAACTTACATTTCTTTACTTTATTAACAATCTTACTTTCTTTTTTCCTATTTATTGTATTTTATTAATTAATATAGCACACTAAGATTATTTTTAATTTTACTTAAGAACACTTTTTTCCTACTTACACCCTTCTGCTTAGATGTAGGCTCTAATAGCGTCACTGACAAATTTAGCTGTGAAAAGGGGCACAGCTGGCCGGACTGGCAACTAAAACACCTCCATCGGTCGGTGATGCTATTTAGAGAACTGTGTTATCTAACTAGGCTTTTAGCATATAATTGCATTATTTATTTTATGTATAATCTACGGAATAATGAGGAAGACACTCGTTTTGTCGACCTTAAATAAATAAATAAATAAATAAATAAATAAATAAATCATAGCTGGGAGGGTATTGAACGCGAGAGTCAGCTTACAACGTAGACTTCGCCTTTACGGATGGTTTGTGATGAATAAGAGTGCTCGTTAAGTTGTGCCTGTTTGAGATTTTTTTCTTCGGAGTAAGGCTCCAAATTAGTTTCAGAAAGGATCCTAAATCTAATTGTGTATGTAGGTCGAGACATGGAAAAAATAACACCAAATACTTGGCCAGCCAAAACACATTTTTAAATAGCTTTTGTGTTTCTTAGCCGATCTAGATGAAATTGTCAGCGGTAGGTAGGTAGGTCCTCCTAGTTCCTATGCAGATCGAGCTTGTTTTCGATAATAGATAACTTACTCCGTTTCCAAGCAATCGATAAAAATCGATATGGGCATCCTATTTTTTGTTTTGTATTGCCAACCAATTTAAGCCACAATTTAAATGCAATTGACTTTATGAGAATACAGAAATATTCTATGGTACACTAAGATATACTGTGTTTTGTGTAATTGTAATTTCATCAAGATCGGTTAAGAAACACGTGTTTGCAGCTAGCGCAGTTCCAAGAATTTCTGTACACACACACATACATGCGCGTCTGCTTCGAATTATATCAACAGCATTCCAATTGCGAATGTTTTTTTGTTCTGTGCTGATATTTTAATTCGTTTTTTTCTCAACAAGACTCAGTTAGGGGTGTGATTGTTGAGTAGAGGCGGTGGGAAGTGGTGTGGTATGTCTCGAGTTCGAGCCCTACCGAAGAAACTATTCTTTTTATACCCTGAACCCATTAAAAACGGGTAAAAGGTATATAACGTTTTTGTGCAAAATGTAAATATATGTACCAGGCAGAAGGAAGCAAATCCGACCCCATTAAGTATATATATTCTTGATCACCATCAATAGCCGAGTCGATCTAGCCATGTCCCTAGAATTGATGATATTTTAGAGCAACTGGGCAGAGCTAAATACTTTTCATGCCTTGACTTAATGTCAGGTTTCCACCAAATTGAACTTGAGGAAAATTCAAGAAATATAACATCTTTTTCAACGAGCATTTGGTCTTAAAATAATACCAAATTCATTTCAGAGAATGATGACAATAGCATTCTCGGGTTTAGAACCCTCTCAGGCATTCCTTTATATGGATGATTTAATGGTTATAGGATGTTCCGAAAAACACATGATTAAAAACTTAACTGATGTTTTTAATGTATGTAGGAAATATAACCTAAAGTTGCATCCAGAAAATTGTTAATTTTTCATGCATGAAGTGACATTCTTAGGTCACAAATGCACTGACAAAGGAGTATTGCCAGATGACAAGAAACTTGACGTCATCAAAAATTATTCTGTCCCTCATGATGCGGACAGCGCGAGACGATTTGTAACATTCTGCAATTATTATCGTCGATTTTTAAAAAATTCGCCGATTATTCATGGCACATAACTAGATTATGTAAACAGAATGTTCCTTTTGAATGGTCAAGTAAAAAACGCATTCCAATACCTTAAAAAAAGCTTATGCACCCCACATTATTACAATATCCTGATTTTCGCAAAGAATTTTGCATTATAACAGATGCTAGTAAACAAGCTTGCGGAACGCTTCTAACTCAGAACCGTGACGGAATTCAACTCTTAATAGCTTATGCATCTCGTTCATTTACAAAAGGGGAAAGCAATAAGAGCACAACAGAACAAGAGTTACCGGCAATTCATTGGGAAATTACCCATTTTAGACCATATATTTATGGCAAACACTTTACTATTAAAACGGATCACAGACCATTGACATATCATTTTTCTATGACTAATCCCAGTTCGAAATTAACTCGCATGCGGCTAGAGCTTGAAGAATACGACTTCACAGTAGAATACCTAAAGGGGAAAGATAATTTTGTAGCAGACGCACTTTCGCGTATTAATATAAAAGAACTCAAAGATATGCAACATAAAGTCCTGAAAGTCACTACCAAGCGACAAAGTAGACAAAATAAAAACTGTACAGTAGAAAAATATGAACTTCTGCCAAGCAAAGTCATAAAAATGTATCTAAGCCCAACGTACATGAAGTCATTACAAATGATGAAGTACGAAAATTAGTGACCTTGCGCTAAATGTTTATTTAAACATGGAAATAAATCTGCAAGAGTTGAAGTTAGCGATTTATATACTAATGGAATCCTTGACTTAGGTCAGTTCTTGAAACAGAAGCCGGTATATTTAAAATCTGCCAACCCAAAGTGGCACCGAGCAAAAAGATCTTTGAATCAGTTTCAATAGATTCTTTTAAAAATATGGGCAATAAAATATTAAAATCGTTAAGAGTAGCGCTACTCCAGCCGGTGACCCAAATAAAAGATGAAAAAGAGATACAACAAATACTGTCTACATACCATGACGACCTAATTAAAGGAGGTCATAGCGGCAAAACAAGAACGCTAGCGAAAATAAAAGGACACTACTATTGGAAAAATATGACACGTCATATAAAAGAGTACGTACTTAGATGTCAAAAATGCCAAATGTCTAAAACAAAGACGCCCACAAAAACTCCTTTGACTCTCACAAAAACAACTTTGAATGCTTCCGACATAGTGATAGCCATTCCAATGAAAAGCAAAAGCTCAAATAATGTCGCAAAAGCTATATTCGAAAATTTCATACTCAAGTTTGGTCCAATGAAGACGTTCATCTCGGACATGGGAACAGAGTATAAAAACCAGATTTGAACTGATTTATGCAAGTATATGAAGATCAAGAATCTCACCTCTACTGCATATCATCATCAAACATTAGGGACAATAGAACGAAGTCATCGAACATTTAATGAATACATTCGTTCATACATCTCTGCAGACAAAACTGACTGGGATGTCTGGATTCAATATTTCACTTATTGCTTAAACACGACACCATCAGCAACGCATGATTATTGTCCATACGAACTAGTATTTGGCAGACTTCCAAAACAGTTCATAGATTTAAACAAAAACTAATTACATAGATCCTATTTATAATTTAGATGACCACTCTAAGGGAATAAAGTTTAGATTAGAAATAGCATACAAAAGAGCTAGAATTATGTTAGAAAAAGCCAAGGCTTATGGGAAATTAGCATATGATGAAAAACAAAAAATTTAGAATTAAAAGTAGGAGATAAAGTACTTATAAGAAAAGAAACAGGGCACAAATTAGACCCAGTATATTTAGGACCATATATAGTAGAGAAAATAGAAGATAATGACAACATTTTTATTAAAGATAGTAAAGATAAGAAACAAAAAGTATATAAGGATAGGCTAAAAAAATATGTTCAATGAAACGTTTCATGAAACAAAGAGGGGTCTGATCAACGTGAAAAAAAAATCTGTTTTATTCTTCTAAAAAAGTTAAAAATAAAATGAAACGTAAATTCAAATATAATAAAAATAAAAACTTGTCAATGAACACAAATGTTTTAAAAAATGAGATAAAACCATTTTCTATAGATAAAATTATAATAAGTAACAATTGAATTTATTTTAAAAAATTAAATACAATATATTAACACTAACAAGAGCTAGAGTCACCAAACTTGACATGTAGCTTCTAGAAAAGTATATATATATAAAATATCTTTCATTTTATACCTATCGCCACCTCCCCGCTACTCTCTATCTATTAGCACGAGCTGCATTTGGTGTTGGAATATGAGGGTTCAGGGTATCCTCTAGTCGGGAGCTTCCGACTAGAACCTTTTACTTATTATACCCTGAACCCATTGAAAATGGGTAAAAGGGGTATATTGTATTTGTGCAAAGTGCAAATGTATGTAACAGGCAGAAGGAAGCATCTCCGACCCCATAAAGTATATATATTCTTGATCAGCATCAATAGCCGAGTCGATCTAGCCATGTCCGTCTGTCTGTCCGTCCGTCCGTCCGTCCGTCCGTCCGTCCGTCCGTCCGTCCGTCCGTCCGTCCGTATGTATGAACGCAAGGATCTCAGAACCTATAAGAGCTAGAGACTTGAAATTTTAGATGTAGGTGCTCCTAGTGCCCGCGCAGATCGAGTTTGTTTCCGATAAACGATAACTTGCCCCGTTTCCAAGTAATCGATAAAAATGTATATCGATATCCCGTTTTTTAAGCAATTTTGGTAAATAATAAGAGCTAGAGTCGCCAAACTTGACATGTAGCTTCTAGAATAGTATATACATATCGATTATCTTTCATTTTATACCTATCGCCAATTCCCCGCTACTCTTTATCTATAAGCGCGCGCTGCATTTGGGGTTGCAATATGAGGGTTCAGGGTATCCCCTAGTCGGGAGCTCCCGACTAGAACCTCTTACTTGTTTTTAATATTAAGATACCGATATTTGATGAAAATCAATAGGAACTCTTACAAATTGTTCCATTATCTTTAAAATAAATCGATAATGTAAATAACTTATAACCAAGCTGGCCATAGTAGAAACTTCAACAACAAATGCCCCAAAGTCTACCAAACATACATCTGCGAAGACTACGAATCGACAACTCACACGATCAACTATCAATGCCTAAAAGGCATTGTTAGGCAAAGGTGATCTTAGAGATATCGGCGACGAAGAAACCATCAGAGAACTGCAGCATGTTCATATTTCATACGGTCAACACCACAATAACTTCATCTTGCAGCAGACCTGGAACGACCAATAGTTCAGCTATTGTTACTCACAAGAACTGTACGCTGAACGTCAATGGTTTAATATACGACGATTCAGAATGGAAATATGAAGAAACAAATCAGCTATCGATACAAGCTTTTGAATATTTGAAGCTTAACAACACCATCGAAGATCTAAGTCTACACAAGCTCCAACTGCAAGCTTTAATTAGCCGAAACTACATTATTCAGACGAAGAAACCATCAGAGAAGTGGAGCAAAGGCACATTTTCATATTTCATACGGTCAACACCACAATAACTTTATCTTGCAGCAGACCTGGAACGATCAAAGGTTCAGCAATTGTTACTTACAAGAACTGAACGCTGAACGTTAATGGTTTAATATACGACGATTCAGAATGGAAATATGAAGAAACAAATCAGCTATCGATGCAAGCTTTTGAAGATTTGAAGCTTAACAACACCATTGGAGACCTAAGCCTACACAAACTCAACCTGCAAGCTATAATTAGCTGAAACGACATTATTCAGATGAAAAGCACCGCAACAAACCACATCTTTATAGTTTACACCCTGTTTGCAATAACCACCACAATAATAGGCGTAATATGAGTATGTAAACCAAGGAAAATTTCGTTCATTCCAATGGACACACCCTAAATCGACATCTCGGCCATACTATCCTTATGGCCCTCACTCCACACTAGGGGGTAGGAGTAACCATCTCAGCCCCTCTCGAGATGACAACCCCCAAGCCTCCACGAACCAAGCCAATTTAAACTAGCTTTTTTGTGTGGGCGGCATCAAATAAGACACCCACCAAAAGTGTATTTGTATTTGTATTTCACCAGAAGTGCCTACACAACATTGTAGCACTGCATTGCTACATGAACCCAAAAACGCAACATCAGCAATTGACAGGATGTTGATGTTGCGACACATACAGAAATGGGACACCATCGACGACCAGCTTGGCAGCTTAGACATATACATATACATATACATACTTGTAGACATTAAGATATACATATTCATACTTCTGTTATATAAAGCATAATTCAGTTTGGTTTTGATTGTAACGCAAAGTGGTTATAGTCTTTATTTCAAAACATTAAATTCTATACTTTGTAGCAAACTTGAAATTGGAGCAACCTTCGACGAAAGGAAGTCATCTTAAATAATCAGGACAAGGTTCTTCCACCGATAACTGGCGCAGTCGGACTACGGATCATTGTTATTGCTATTGTGGAACGAATGTGGTTAAAAGAAATACATATTTTCTCTCAAAAAAAAAAAAATTAAACAAAAAAGAAATCAAAGTCGCAGCAATATTAAATATAACAAAAGAAATGAATAAATAAAGTAAAGACAGTGAAGTTGAAACTGTTGCAGTTCAACTCGTTTTTTCAAGGCGACTTATGAATTTCAACGCAACGTTATGTTCACAATTATTTAAGAAAGAACAACTGCCTAATGAATTTAAGTATAAGATGTGATACGAGTAGTGAAGTCAAAACCGTTAAACATTTGTATAAAAAAATTAATTAAAATTATTTATGAAAACATTACTAACAAAATCCAATCTACAAATAAAACACACGTTCCACGACGGCGACCTTCACCTTTAACAAGCTCATGTACATATACATTATTACAATTTAATGGAAAACTAGTAATAAGTAAGCTACACACAAAAAACACAATGCATAAATCTAAAACGCAAACACTTGAAATTAGATTAAACATTAATAAATTAAGTCAGAATTGAAAAGATAGCAGGATAACAAATAGCAAATAACCAGGGTACAGCCAGAAGCTAATAAATGTCAAATATTGGGAGAGAGAAAAGACTCATCCCAAACACCAGAAGAAACCAAGACGCGATCCGATTCCTACCATCTTTTGACGGTTACCCTAAGACACTGACCGTGATCCTTAATAACGTGGAAGAAATTATTCTACTATTTAGAGGAACCGATCAGACCCCAGATGCTCTTAAGATCAATTAGGAACAAGATTACTGGCAAAGCCAACGAGGCTATCATATAAGCGGGAGCTAGCCTCAACAACGATGAGAGGCCCTTATTGCATATTGCGCAGATAAAAGCGATGAACCCACTCTTATGTATGAGTTACTTAATTTAGTTCAAGGGGGATCGTCCCTACGCGTTTTATACGATAAAGTCTGTGAAATCAAACTTGCCTTGTTCAGATTAACCGAAACAAAGGAATCTGACCCTTATTAATAAAAACAAAAAAAAACCTATTTGCAGACATATGTCTGAACTCGATCCTCAGGAATTAGAGGCCCATTGGGAGCCACTGTTAGGAAAAAACAAGAACAGAACCGAAAATATAAACCACGGGATAACAGGTCTGGACGCAACGATAGTAACAACAAAAATCAAAACAATAACGACAGACGTTACGACAAACGCAGCCATAACGAAAGTTATGATAGGGACAATAAGCAAAGAAAACATAATAACACTCCGGCGATCTTGCCGGAAACAAACAGCTCCGACCAACAATGCAGACAATCAAACAGATAGATAGAATTTTGACGAGGACGCAAGAAAGCGCCTCGACGAACACACAGAATACCTTATCAAAGAAAACGCAGGGTCACCTAGATTCTGGTAGCCCTTCCAAATTTTTAATTGACACTGGTGCAACTTTTTCCTTCAA
Organism: Drosophila ezoana; assembly: GCA_035045725.1. Lineage (NCBI taxonomy): Eukaryota > Metazoa > Arthropoda > Insecta > Diptera > Drosophilidae > Drosophila > Drosophila ezoana. Next base: position 84,196 of record JAWNOU010000118.1, on the reverse strand, counting down.
AGAAAACAAACAAAACTTTAAACGCCAATAGCGATTAAAACCGTACTGAACGTACACGAATTACACAACAAAACGATTCTTTCACTTTTTAAAGAATTTGCTAACGACACGCCTTATTCATTACTTCTTTTCCAATTCCACCCATATTTCGATGGTTTAATTGGAATGGATATTCTACAACAATTATAAGCGATCGTAAACATACCACAACGATCTCTACAAACAAAAGCCTTCAACATCTAGATCAAACTCGAAGATAAAATATTGTCAAGCCTACATACTATAAGAGAAGTAGTACAACTACCCGTTAATATTGAAAACGGAACCTTCTGGTGCGAACCAACTACCATTAACAAAGACTTAATTATATCAAGAGGACTATACTCTGCAAAGAATAACTTTAGTTACATGGAAGTTAATAATCTTTCGAATGAAAGATGCATGCGTCCAATGAAAAAAAATGGAGACTAGTAGTAAACTACCGCAAATTAAAGGAAAAAACAGTTAAGGACAAACACCCGATACTGCGACACTGACAAGGGAATTAGAACTAATCCAAAGAAGATTGACGCTGTCAAGCTCTTCCCAATCCCAAAGCCAAAAAAACAAATCAAGGTTTTTCTGCGATTATTGGGGTATTACCGAAAATACATTAGAGACTTCGCAAAAATAACAAAACCTCTACTCTGACTAAACTAATAACCTAATAATAGCCTAATAACGAAAAACCTAGAAAAACCTCGCTAGCCGAACGCTAACGGATACCGAATTAAACTATTCAACAGTGGAAAAGGAAATGCTGGCGATAATTTGGGCAGCAAAATATTTCCATCCTTATTTGTTTGGACAAAGATTCAAAATTGTCACAGACCATAGACCACTCACGTGGCTTATGAATTTCAGAGAACCAAATTCAAAACTGGTGAGTTGGAAGTTACAACTACTCAAGTATGATTATGACGCACTTAGCCGCGTCGCAGTAGACCCAAACGTAAATAATCAAGCAAACCCAGCAAATTCAAATAATAGTTTCAACCCCATTCAAAAACAAAATTAGAAGAACAATCTTAGAGCCCCATTTCAATAAGGTCATAATAACGCAAATACTAAGAAAAATACTAAAGCCTAACAGAACGTAAGTAGTTTTCGCCCCAACAATATTTTAAATTTCATAGAAGAATCTCTCAAAGAATACTTCTTACCCACAAATCTGTACAAAATGATCAGATGTACCCACAGGGGTATAGAAGAAACTGTAGCCCATCTCAGGAGAAAACTTTACTCACCCTTACTAAAAAGTAAAGTAACAGCTATTATAAATGATTGTAAAATATATGTCAAACTTTAAAATATGATAGACAGCCTCAAAAACTAATTAATCAAGAAACCGAAACCCCAGCAAGACCATTGCAAATCATACATATTGATATATATACCATCAATGGCAATACCATTCTTACAATTATCGATCAATTTTCCAAGTTTGCGACCGGGTACACAATTCCAGCCAGAGACAGTTTAAATATTGTAAAATCCATGAGAAGCTATCTCGCCTCCTTCGGCATTCCGGAGAAGATCATTTGAGATCAAGGCGCGGAATTTTCAGGTAGAATTTATAGAGATTTTTGCAAACAATACAACATGTAACTACATGTCACCTCTGTTTGACAATCCTCGAACAATTCCCCAATAGAGAGATTGCATTCATCCTTAACGGAAATTTATCGTATAATAAATAACAAAAGAAAAGAAGAAAAATCGAATCATGATCATAATGATATCTTGGCAGAAACATTTATTACTTATAACAACGCTATTCACTCTACTACAAACTATACTCCGTATGAGCTTTTCTATGGAAGACCACATCTGTTCGACAAAGATGCGACATTCAATAACAAACATAACTATTTACTAAAACTGAATGAATTCCAAACAACATTATACTCACAAAAAAAAGATAAAGTAGAAGAAAAAATGCAAAACCAGGATTAAAAAATCAAACGACGAGAGATTAGAGCCAGAGATATTAGAAACACAAGACACTATTTTTAGGAAAGAAAATAGAAGAAATAAATTAGCATGCAAATCTATCAAACATCACGTCCTCCTGGAAAACGGTATTACTTTTGTAACTACAAAAAATACACAAATCAAAAATTAGAAAACGAATTACAAAATAACCATACCAATATTCTTACAGATTCTGCTATACTAGTTCTCAAATTTAAAAAATTCAACAATCAACGGAAAAAGACAAGCTTGCTCAAATTATTCTAGGCAACGCCAAAGTAATAATATCTTATTCACATCGTATTCACAAAATAGACCTTAAAGAATTTATAGTCAATGTAAACAAATTCGAAATAGTCCTTAATGACCTTAATCATGGTAAATTTTCCACTTAAAATAAGAATAAATGCCTTGCTGCCAAAGAAAAGATCAACAAGTAAGAGGTTCTAGTCGGGAGCTCACGACTAGGAGATACCCTGAACCCTCATATTCCAACACCAAATGCAGCGCGCGCTTATAGATAGAGAGTAGCGGGGAGTTGGCGATAGGTATAAATTGAAAGATAATCGATATATATATACTTTTCTAGAAGTTACATGTCAAGTTTGGTGACTCTAACTCTTATTATTTACGAAAATTGCTTAAAAAACAGGATTTCGATATACATTTTTATCGATTACTTGGAAACGGGGCAAGTTATCGATTATCGGAAACAAACTCGATCTGCGCCTACATCTAAAATTTGAGTCTCTAGCTCTTATAGGTTCTGAGATCCTTGCGTTCATACATACGGACGGACGGACGGACGGACGGACGGACGGACGGACGGACGGACAGACGGACGGACGGACAGACAGACGGACATGGCTAGATCGACTCAGCTATTGATGCTGATCAAGAATATATATACTTTATGGGGTCGGAGATGCTTCCTTCTGCCTGTTACATACATTTGGATTTTGCACAAAAACATAATACCCCTTTTACCCATTTTTAATGGGTTCAGGGTATAAAAAGGGGACTAGTAGACGGGTAACATGGATGCAAAAGTTTCAAAGAATATTGACGAAAAATTTAAGGCAATAAATTAAAATGAAGAAAAGATTGTGAAACACAAAAGCCATAAAACTGTATTTGGGGAAGAAATAGCATTAAAATTTAAAAATATAATTATATATAATAATATAATAATATAATAATATAATAATATAATAATATAATAATATAATTATATAATAATATAATAATATAATATATATTATAATAATATAATATATAATATAATATAATATAATTTTATAAAAAATTAAAAAAATAATATATTGATAACCTTAAACACTTGCTACAGAATATATTAAGAATTAACGTAAATATTGATATTGTTTTACCATTATTGTATTACCAACAAATAAATAATATTGCAGAAAGCATCTTGCTAACAAAGTTAAAAGTTTTTCCAAAATTTATTTTAACTACAGAAGAATTCGAAATAATTAATAAACGAATAACCGAACAAAACATTGTAATAAAATCAGAAGAACATTTATATAGATTACTAACAATAGAAGCTTATATACAGGAAACAACTGTTATTTTTAATATTAAGATATCGATATTTGATAAAAATCACTAAGAACTCTTATACATTGTTCCATTATCTTGTGAGGCGGCTACTGAGGTCCTCCCCACAATTTTTTGGCAAGGAGTCAAGAAGAGGCAAGAAGCCGCATTGTATTAATTATATTATAATCCATAATGTATTAGTGATATAAGAGGCAAGAAGCCGCATCGTATTAATTATAATAGAATCTACATTATATTAGCGAGTAAAGAGGCAAGGAGCCACGAAAGCTATAAGATAGTTTGAATTTAACCGCCGGCCGCCATTACAACCGTGCGTTGCTATTCGGTTGTTCAACACCGCCTGCGAGAGCGCAGCTTCGATTCGGCGGCGAAGAGCGAAAGCTCCGAAGCGAAGTTGTGAAAGCCGAGGCAAGCGCATGGCTCGCTAGCGAGCGAGCCGGCACTTGGAAAATACCGATCGTGGGGAGTAGACGTGCTAGAAGGAGTGCGAGCTGAGAGAAAAAAAACGTGATGTGCATAGCGGAGCGCTAGGGCTCCAAGACAGTGCGGCAGGGCCTTAGACAGGTTAGGATAGTCTTTAATGAAAAACCGTGAATAAAGTGAACGATTAACTGATCTGCTTTAACTTTCGTAATCTCGGGCAATTATATCTGTGCTAAACATCGGCGATGGCCGATGTTCACCCTAACCTCGGGGGACAGCGTGGTTGGTGCGGGACCACGACCTAGTAGTGTAATTGGAACGTGGCTGAGGCCCGGTAGCGTGGTTGGCGCGGGGCCAAGGTTCAGTGGAGCAGTTGGAACGCGGCTGAGGCCCGATAGGGTAGTTGACGCGAGGTCGAGGCTCATTAGTGTAGTTGGAACGTGGCTGAGGCCCGATAGGGTAGTTGGATCGTGGCTGAGGCCCGATAGAGTAGTTGGTACGTGGCTGAGGCCCGATAGTGCAGGTGGTACGCGGCCCTGGCCCGATATCGTGGGCGGTACGAGGCTCCGGCCAGCTAAAAGGGGAACGACCAATAGTTCAGCTATTGTTACTCACAAGAACTGTACGCTGAACGTCAATGGTTTAATATACGACGATTCAGAATGGAAATATGAAGAAACAAATCAGCTTTCGATACAAGCTTTTGAATATTTGAAGCTTAACAACACCATCGAAGACCTAAGCCTACACAAACTACACCTGCAAGCTTTAATTAGCCGAAACGACATTATTCAGATGAAAAGCACCGCGACAAACCACATCTTTATAGTTTACACCCTGTTTGCATTAACCGCCACAATAAAAGGCGTAATATGGGTATGGACACACCATAAATCGACATCTCGGCCATACCATCCTTATGGCCCTCACTCCGCACTAGGGGGGGAGGAATTCCAATTCCACAAAGAAAGACAACTTAAACAAGCTTCATTGTGTGGGCGGAATTAACTAATACACCCTGTACTTCACCAAAAGTGCCTACACAACATTGTAGCACTGCATTGCTACATGAACCCAAAAACGCAACATCAGCTTAGACATATACATATACATTAAGAGATACATATTCATACTTCTGTTAAATAAAGAATAAAGTTTTGATTGTAACGCAAAGTGGTTGTGGTCTTTATTTCAAAACATTATTTGCTCTACTTTATAACAAACTTGAAACTGGAGGAAACCTTCAACGAAGGGAAGTCATCTTAAATACTCAGGACAAGGCTCTCCCACCGGTAACTCCCGCGCAGATCGAGTTTGTTTTCGATATTCAATAACTTGCACCGTTTTCAACCAATGGATTAAAATCGATATTGAAATCCAGATTTTTAAGCAATTTTGGTAAATAATAAGAGGTAGAGTCAGCAAACTTGACTTGTAGCTTTTAGAATACTGTAGCGAAATTTGGGCAAAAGTGAGCTGGCGTCGCCAGCAACGGGGCAGCAACGGCAGACAGCACATAGGTACCGATTATAGACGTTTAAAACCAAGCTTTATTAAATTATCTTACAAAGACAACTTTATCCGTGGCCCGTGGAAGCCGGGTCGTAGCCAACACGAGAAGAAGGAAAAAGAGATGGTCCCATTGTCAGGAGAGGGGTGGGGGTGTCAGTCGATATATCGATAGAGTGATCGCGACATTTGTTGAACTATTCGAATGGAGGTAGCGACAAAGCAGGAACAGTGGAAAGGGACGATGCCGGCTCCGCTATTTTCGTAACTTTGCCCCCCTCTGAGACTCGAGCCGACTATATTCGAGGCCGAGTACATTCGTGGTTGGTCCGTGGTAAGGGGCAAGGCGGTTGACGTGAACCGTCGTTGTCGTGTGCTTTCCAGGTAGGCGCACCTCATAAGCCAAGCCAGAGTGGCGGCCTACGATCCAATGCGCATTGGAGAGTACAACCATGCGAAGTCGCCAGGTACGAACTCGGTAGAGTGGGAACGTACATTGTAACGCACCTTGTTTACTTCTGCAGCCGCTCGCAAATGTTGGCGAGCTCACCAGGCCAGCTTTCCTAAGGTTTTCCCTTAAATGCTCGACGAAAGCGGGATAGCTTTCTGCGTCGGGCGTAGGGCGACCGAACATCAGTTCAGAGGGCAGACGAGGCTCGCGGCCAAAAATCAGTTGCGCGGGAGAACATCTGGTAGCTTCGTCAGGGGCAGAGCGGTATGCAAGTGCAAATGGCAGCAGCTGGTCCCAGTCGCGTTGGTCGGTAGCGACGAATTTGGCCAGGTAGTCCAGAATTGTCCGGTTAAAACGTTCAACCTTTGCTTTTTGCAACTGTGATCGACGAGGTGGTTGCTTTATTGGACGTGCATGGCTGGTAGCTCTAGAGTGACAAACCAGGCTGTGCGTCCAGTGTCATCATCGCGCTTGGTGAATATGTGCTTGTATCTCTTCAGTAGGTTTAGCAATTCGCCTCGGAATTCTAGGTGACCCAAGATAGTGTACGCCGTTTGTGCTCCTGACCGCTCAAGTTTAACACGCGCAGAATGGCGGCAAAACAATATCGTCAGGCAGCTGTGAGTGAGGGCCACGTTCCAGCATGGCTAAGGGCAGCAGATCCGGCGACGAACAGTCCACAAGCAGATGCGTGTCGGTGTATGGCGTGATACTAACAGAAATCGATGAGTACAACAAGTTGGGTGGTGCTGAGTGGGCATATGTAGTGACGCCAAACCCCTGGCAAAATTGAGGCGGAGCGCTTTAAAGTCCACGGTGGACTGGTAACACAGCAAAAAATCGATGCCCAGAAGACTGGGCGTATTGCTTTCTACCAGAAGGAATTCGTTCTTTATTGGGCGACCCGCAATAGTGAAGCTTACTGTAGCTCGAGAGGTGGCCACGAACTGTTTGGAGGATGGACCCTGCAAAGACACCTCACATGATATGACAGCTGTTTATGAAAATCTCCGCGATTTAATAAAGATACAGCAACGACGAGACGCACTAGGCGTTTCTGCAAAAAGATTAAACAATGTAAGCTCTAAATACCCAGGTTACCAAGTCGATACATAGCTTTGGTAGGAAGCGAGGTGTTCCCTCGTTGGGCAGATTCTGCCGTAACGCCATTCACATGGTGGTCAGCCACTGAGACACAGCGCGCTGCTCCGTGCTGGGTGGAAGACAGCTCCTGGGTTCTCTCTCCGGGCGGCGACTTATCAAACAACAATGCCGAGTGGCTTCAACTTCATGTGCAGGTGACTGAGATCCGGTAGAGGCTTGTTTGGGCAGAGGCGGGTACACGGTGAGAGGCTCCAGGGAATTGCAGGACCGAGACACAGTAGCCGGGAGCTGAGCTTGTGGTTCGGGGGCACTCACTCCGGGCGGCGGCTCTTCACACAACGCCGCCTGGACGGCTGCAACTTTTAGTAAAGGAGCATAGAGTCCGGCGCAGGTTGACTGAGGCGGCATCGGGTTTCCAGAGAGGAGCTCGAAGCACGTCCTATAGCTGTTTGATCAGCTAGAGGAGGAAGCTGGGCACTCACGTCGGGCGGCAGCTCCTCGAACAACGGGTCCTGGACATCCTCGAAGTAGTACATGGTCCTGGCATAGGTTGTTTGGGCGGCAGCGTAATCACGGCTAGGTATCCCGAGACTCGCCAGATGTTTGCAGAGCGGCAATGGGCTCTAAATTCTGCTTGGCCATTTTCTTAAGTGGTGCATCGATTATTTAATGATTCGTTACAAAGGCTTGGTTCTTTTCAGAGTGGTCAGATAGTGGTCAGATAGTGGATGATCGTCGAGAAAGTTTTGGTCAATTGCCAACCTTCGCTCCCGAAGGTTGTCCTTATCTAGTTTTCCGCCTGGTCACGAGGTTGGCTTAAGCTCATTTTGTTTCTCCGCGAGGGTCTGCTATTCCTCCCGGGTTAGCGCGCCTGAGTCCCAGGCGGTACTGTCGTCACATTAAGCACGGTGCCAGTGGTCCGCCGTCGCCATTGCGCCTCAAGACGATTGGCCATAATGAGCGCTTCTGTCAAGGTGCCCAGGCTACTGGCGAGAATTAAAACTTGGTACGTCGTCTCGCGAATACCGTCTATAAATCGCTGCACCATGATGCTGTTGTAGGTAGCAGGCGGTAGCTTACCAAAAACAGCTCGTCCCAGTGTGTGCTTGCAGCAAAGCCATTATTGGCAGTGGGAGTGGTGACGCCGGCTGACTCCTCAGTGGCCGAATGGGCCCTGCAGGCCATCTAATATGGTGCGCTTAAACGAAGACCAAATTTGTTGGAATTTTTGCTCGAACCGCTGTTCTCGGGTCTCCATGCGGCTGTCCTAGAGTTCTACACGTAGTTCTTAAGATCGATCATTGCGTCTTAGCAGTCAGCAATCGTATCGGCCAACCTCTGCTGCGCCTCCAACAACGTCGTCAATAATTGCTGCCGTTGCGCGGCTGTCTCTAGTGTTGTATGCCGTTGGCGAGCCGTCTTTTTAGGCATTGCGGGCTGTATTATTGCAAATACAAGGTAGTACCCCACACCTGACACCAATGTAGCGAAATTTGGGCCAAAGTGAGTTGGCGTCACCACGGGTAGCCAAGCGGAACTTATTATAGGTGAGGGGCAGCAATGGCAGACAGCACAAGGTATCGTTTATAGTCGTTTAAAACCAAGCTCTATTAAATTATCTAACAAAGACAACTTTATCCGAGGCACGTTTCAGCTAGCCAAAACGAGAAAAAGGAAAAAGATACGGACTCGCGATATTTATCGAACGATTCGGATGAGGTTAGCGACAAAGCGGGAGGAGTGGAAAGGGACGAACCGTGGTTCCACTATTTTCGTTATAATATCTTGAAAAAAAAAAATATAACAACTTAATTTTCAACCGATCGTTCCTATGACAGCTATATGATATAGAGGTCCGATCTTAATAGGATTTTGATGTATGGGGAGCAAAGTTAAGCTAATAAAATGCAGAGTTTGGTTAAGATATCTTGAATAACAAAAAGATTTTCCATACAACAACTTAATTTTCGACCGATCGTTCCTATAGCAGCTATATGATATAGTATTCCGATCTTAATAGGACTTTGATTATAATTGGGGAGCATAGTAAAACTAATAAATGCCGAGTTTGGTCAAGATATCAAAATAAGCAAAATGTTTTTTATTGTAATATTTGGGTTTTTAAATGAAAAATAGCAGAAGCACGTTAGTGCTGATTGACTTGAGTTTTTAGAATGGATTTATTCAAAGAAAAATATAACGCACTTAGCCTATGGATACATATATATACTTATGCTGTTATTGGTTCACAGCTACAAAGAGAGGGAGAGTTAGTAGCTTGCATATGTCTGTGTTAGTGAGCATATATGTTGTTATGTTACTCATGGAATGCGCTCAGACGGAGCGTGGAAAGTGCAGCGTAAGCATAAACAGTCAGCTAGAGAGGCTAGTGAACTGCGCTGCGTAATATGAGCCAAAACCAATATAATTGTTATTGTATGCGACAAAGTGCCGCATACTTTATATTTGTATACAGGGTGTTCTTTTAAGGCATATACACACTACACCTCCCTTTTTAAAAAAAGAACTTAACATTATGAATGTGTAGTTATTAAATGAAGTTAATTATTGAGAACAAAAAATTGTTTGTATATAAATTATGTTTTTTTTTTTTTGTTTTTATTTAATAGTAAAACTTAATAAAAATGATTAAAATAATATGAATTTAAAAAAATTATTTAAGATTTATGAAAATATAAAAATGTAAAAATTTCAAATTATAAAGATATAAAATATAACAAGTAAGAGGTTCTAGTCGGGAGCTCCCGACTAGGGGATACCCTGAACCCTCTTATTCCATCACCAAATGCAGAGCGCGCTTATAAATAGAAAGTAGCGGGGAGGTGGCGAAAGGTATAAAATGAAAGATAATCGATATATATATGCTATTTTAGAAGCTACATGTCAAGTTTGGTGACTCTAGCTCTTATTATTTACCAAAATTGCTTAAAAACGGGACGATATACATTTTTATCGATTACTTGGAAACGGGGCAAGCTATCGTTTATCGGAAACAAACTCGATCTGCGCGAGCACTAGGAGCACTTACATCTAAAAGGGGTATTATGTTTTTGTGCAAAATGCAAATGTATGTAACAGGCAGAAGGAAGCATCTCCGACCCCATAAAGTATATATATTCTTGATCAGCATCAATAGCCGAGTCGATCTAGCCATGTCTGTCTGTCTGTCCGTCCGTCCGTCCGTCCGTATGTATGAACGCAAGGATCTCAGAACTTATAAGAGCTAGAGACTTGAAATTTAAGATGTAGGTGCTCCTAGTTCCTACGCAGATCGAGTTTGTTTCCGATAATCGATAACTGGCCCCGTTTCCAAGTAATGTTTTTTAAGCAATTTTGGTAAATAATAAGAGCAAGAGTCACCAAACTTGACATGTAGCTTCTAGAAAAATATATATATCAAGTATCTTTCATTTTATACCTATCGCCACCTCCCCGCTATTCTCTATCTATTAGCGCGACCTGCATTTGGTGTTGGAATATGAGGGTTTAGGGTATCCCCTAGTCGGGAGCTCCCGACTAGAACCTCTTACTTGTTTAAATATATATTGCCCATATTTTTGAAAGTATCTATTGAAATGTTTTCAAAGATCTTTTCGCTCGGTACCACTTTGAGTTGGCTGATTCCTAATATACCGGCTTCTTTTTGAAGCCTTTGGAAAAATTGACGTAAATCGATAGTTCCATTAGTATAAAGGTCGCTAATCTCATTTCTTGCAACAACCTTTTTACCATGTTTTAAACTACATAGCATATTTGTTATGTGCAAGGTCACTATTTTTCGCATATCGTCGTTTTTAATGACGTCGTATACGTTGGGCTTAGAAGCTTTATCAAGATTTTGCCTTGGCAAAATTTCTTGTTCTTTTCCTGCGCAGGATTTATTTGGTCTACTTTGTTGTCTTGTAGTGACTTTCAAGACATTTGTATTAGTATTTTTTAATTCTTTGATGGTTATTCTTGATGACGCATCGGCAACAAAATTATCTTTTCCCTTAAGATATCCTACAGTAAACTCATACTCTACTAAATCTAGTCTCATTCTCGTTGATTTTGAACTTGGATTTACCATTGAAAACAGATATGTCAATAGTCTATGGTCTGTTTTAATTCTGAAATGTTGACCATATATATGGTCGAAAATGGGTTATTGCCCAGTGGATTGCTGCCAACTCTTGTTCGGTTGTACTTTTATTGCTTTCTCCTTTTGTAAATGAACGAGAAGCATTTCTACGGGCAATTGTTAATCTCCATACGTTTGAGTCAAAACTGCTACACAGGCTAGTTTACTGGCATCTGTTATGATGCAAAAGTCTTTGCTAAAATCTGGGTATTTTAGTAAAGTAGGCTTCATAAGAGCTTTTTTTAAATATTCGAACGCTTTTTGGCATTCATCGGACCACTTAAACTTTACAGTCTTTTTATATAATCTTGTTATGTGACGTGAATAATCTGCAAAGTTTTTTATGAAACGTCTGTAATAATTGCAAAATGCAACGAATCTTCTAGCGCTATCAGCGTCCGTAGGGACTGGATATTTTTCAATGACATATTTTTTGTCATCTGGCAAAATACCTTGATCAATACACTTATGACCTAGAAAAGTCACTTCGTGCATGAAAAATTAACATTTTTCTGGATTTAAAAATTCAAAAACGTTTAAGTTTTTGATCATGTGGGTTTCGGAACAACCGATGACGATTAAGTCGTCCATGTACAAGAAAGCTTGTGAAGGTTCTTATCCGGAAAAAGCGATGGACATCATTCTTTGAAAAGAATTAGGCCCTATTTTTAGACCATGTGGTAATAGTGTAAAACGATAGGAGCCATTGCTCGTTGAAAAAGACGTTATATTTTTAGAATTTTCTTCTAATTCTATTTGGTGAAAACCGGACATTAAATCTAAGCATGAGAAATATTTTGCTCTGCCTAGTTGGTCAAGATTATCATCTATTTTTGGGAGTGGAAATTTGTCAGACAACAGTTTTTGTTAATTTGACGATAGTCTATAACTAATCGCCATCTCTTGGTTTCGGAACCAGGTGCCCATTTTATGGAACAAGAAGTATAGGGCAATTATATTCCGATACAGACGGTTCTACAATATTATCCGAGATACGTTTTTCGACTTGATTATTAACTTCTTTTTTATGGGTATGAGGAATTCTGTAGTTTTTAATGTACACTGGCTCAGTATCTTTAAGTCTTAGTTTCTGCTTATAAAACTTATTGGTTGTTATGGATTCGGTTTCGAGTCCGAATATGTCTGTATACTTGGTGCAGAGATCTTTTAATTGTGGTATAAATAATGGTGGAAAGTTCTTTTTTAGATTTTTCATCAGCGTTTCTTGGAGATCTTTGCTATATTCATGGACTGTTTCATAGTCACTTAGCTTTTCTATTTTAATGTCGTAAAGATTTACTATTTATATTGAATTTGTTGTATTTAAAATTAGGACTAATGTTTGTCGATTTTTGGAAATAGTATTTCCAATGAATATTCCTTTATCAACTTCTTGATTTGGAATGAAAATATTGTTTTCTGGCGAAACAATATTGATTTGACGGACTACTTCAGAACGAGCTGGAAGTATAGTGGCATTATTATCACAGGTGTGAGTTATTGGTAGTGCTGGGTTAATGAGCTTTTTCAATAGCTTCCACAAATAAAATTAGTTAACCTTTTTTTCTTGTGCGCCAATTTGTTTTTATATTTCGTAAAGTTACGAGAAGCAGGTAGACCCGAATTGGTCTGTGCTTATTATTTAAGAACAATAGTTTTATATAGGCAAGCGAACCCGAATTAGTACGTGCCAATTTTAGCGAAGCGACAATTATTAGTTATAATTTTGAGCAATGTAAGTGGCCGATGTGTACCAAATGCATGAAGCGTACGAACTTAACTAACTCGATGCGCATCATCGAGGCCTTCGCATAAGTAAAGCTAGGGCAATAAAACGATCGTTACAGCGAAGCGCAGCAGCTCTATGTAAATGAATTCTTAGAGCGAAATTTAGGCAATTGCTTTGCAGAGCGAGTATTATAAGATAAAGTTAAGATGCTGCTCTTATCAGTTGCGAGGTCGCTCCAGTTGTTTAGGCTGCGTAGCCAGACATTCTCCCCCCGTTGGAAGGCATGGGGTTTCAACATATTCGTTTCTCCTGTTGCTGTGCGCAAAATAGCTACTCGAGCGACTCCATCCTTTCCCACGATTAACTCCGTGATTCTCGCCAGTGTCCACCTTAGAGGCGGCAGATTTTCATCCCTTACGAGGACTATGTCGTTGACGCATAGGCCTGGTTTCGGACTACGTCATTTGGAGCGCTGCTGAAGCAGTGTTAAGTAGTCTTCACGCCAGCGAGACCAAAACAGTTGTTGGAGGTATGTTACGCGTTGCCAACCATCCAGACGATTGAATTGAAGGTGCGTCACATCAGGCTCAACGAACGATGAGCTTGGTCCACCAATCAAGAAATGAGCTGGAGTGAGCACATCTAGATCTGCTGGGTCTTCTGAAAGAGGAAACAATGGCCTGGAATTAATTATCGATGCTATATGGCAGACTAGGGTGCGAAACTCTTCGAAGGTGAAAACACAAGATCCAACTGCACGAAAATAAGCTCATATGGACAATAATCATGTGCCATTGATGGGGATGTATTGTAACAATAAGCGAAGTATTGAAGCCATGTGTCCCAATCAGTTTTATCAACTGATATGTTGGAACGTATGTACTCATTAAACGTTCTGTGGCTTCTTTCAACAGTACCAACTGTTTGGTGATGGTGTTATCATTGAATTCTTATATTCTGTACACATGTCCGTTATGAACGTCTTCATTGGATCGTACTTCAGAATAAAAGATTCAAATACTGCTTTAGCGACAGTTTTTGCACTTTTATTTGGGATCGGAATGGCAACTAGGTATTGTGTTACGTCACAAATTAGTGTAACTGTATACTCGTTACCATTCTCTAATCTTGGTAATGGACCTATAGTGTCAACAATTACCCTGTCGAAAGCGTTTGTTGGTGTTTCAGTTATAATCATAAGTGTCTTAGTGTGCTTTGTTGTTTTAGCTTTTTGACATTTCGGACAATTACGTATGTACTTTGTTATATAATATAATAGTAGTCTTTTTATTTTTGCCAGCGTTTTTGGAGTGCCTGTGTGACCACCTTGAAAAGGATCATCATGGAATGTAGACATTATTGCTTCTTTTTCTGTTTCTTTATTTATTTGGGTTACCGGCTTGAGTAGCGCTATTCTTAAGTTTTTAAATATATATTGCCCATATTTTTGAAAGTATCTATTGAAATGTTTTCAAAGATCTTTTCGCTCAGTACCACTTTGAGTTGGCTGATTCCTAATATACCGGCTTCTTTTTCAAGCCTTTGGAAAAATTGACGTAAATCGATAGTTCCATTAGTATAAAGGTCGCTAATCTCATTTCTTGCAACAACCTTTTTACCATGTTTTAAACTACATAGCATATTTGTTATGTGCAAGGTCACTATTTTTCGCATATCGTCGTTTTTAATGGCGTCGAATACGTTGGGCTTAGAAGCTTTATCAAGATTTTGCCTTGGCAAAATTTCTTGTTCTTTTCCTGCGCAGGATTTATTTTGTCTACTTTGTTGCCTTGTAGTGACTTTCAAGACATTTGTATTAGTACTTTTTAATTCTTTGATGGTTATTCTTGATGACGCATCGGCAACAAAATTATCTTTTCCCTTAAGGTATTCTACAGTAAACTCATACTCTTCTAAATCTAGTCTCATTCTCGTTGATTTTGAACTTGGATTTACCATTGAAAACAGATATGTCAATAGTCTATGGTCTGTTTTAATTCTGAAATGTTGACCATATATATGGTCGAAAATGGGTTATTGCCCAGTGGATTGCTGCCAACTCTTGTTCGGTTGTACTTTTATTGCTTTCTCCTTTTGTAAATGAACGAGAAGCATTTCTACGGGCAATTGTTAATATCCATACGTTTGAGTCAAAACTGCTTCACAGGCTAGTTTATTGGCATCTGCTATGATGTAAAATTCTTTGCTGAAATCTGGGTATTTTAGTAAAGTAGGCTTCATAAGAGCTTTTTTTAAATATTCGAACGCTTTTTGGCATTCATCGGACCACTTAAACTTTACAGTCTTTTTACAAAATCTTGTTATGTGACGTAAATAATCTGCAAAGTTTTTTATGAAACGTCTGTAATAATTGCAAAATGCAACGAATCTTCTAGCGCAATCAGCGTCCGTAGGGACTGGATATTTTTCAATGACATATTTTTTGTCATCTGGCAAAATACCTTGATCAATACACTTATGACCTAGAAAAGTCACTTCGTGCATGAAAAATTAACATTTTTCTGGATTTAATTTAAGGTTGTGTTGCCTACACATTTTTTATTTTTTTTTTTCATTTTATTTATTTATTTATTTAAGGTCGACAAAACGAGTGTCTTCCTCATTATTCCGTAGATTATACATACAATAGATAATAGAATTATATGCTAAAAGCCTAGTTAGATAACATAGTTCTCTAAATAGCATCACCGACCGATGGAGGTGTTTTAGTTGCCAGTCCGGCCAGCTGTGCCCCTTTTCACAGCTTAATTTGTCAGTGATGCTATTAGAGCCTACATCTAATCAGAAGGGTGTAAGTAGGAAAAAGTGTTCTTAAGTAAAATTAAAAATAATCTTAGTTTGCTATATTAATTTATAAAATACAATAAATAGGAAAAAAGAAAGTAAGAAGAATAATGTTAATAAAGTAAAGAAATGGAGGCTAGATATATAGAGTGTTAAGTAGATAGGACAGAGAGAAAAGTAATGGGAAATCACCGACCCGGTGGGGGAAATTTACAGCCTGTCCGGCAAGCTATGCCCCTGCTCATAGCTGGGAATGGTCAGTGTCTTCCCGAAGGTATCCTGAAAGCAACGATTTTATTAGGGGTAGAGAAAGTTCGGTAGAGAAAACGTGATGCAAACTATTATAATTTTTACATAGCACGCGAAAAGGATTGTGCATAGCGTAGTCTGTTGTGCACGTAGACAGGAATAAGGGGCGGTAATTTCTGGTTGGTCTAGACGGAACAGAGAATTGAAGACGCCCTAGCAGAAAAGGAGAATCTATATCGCCAATAATCAACTTATGTAGAAGGACAACACCGAGAATTGTCCTACGGATGGTTAACGACGGAAGGTTAAGAAGAAGCAGCCTGCTGGAGTAGGATGGCAACCGTAGATTAGGGTCCCAATTTAAACCTCGTAAGGCAAAAAGCAGAAATTGCTTCTGAACAGATTCAATACGATCCTGGCTATTGTTATACTGCGGAGACCAGATGCAAGAGCAGTATTCAAGGATAGGGCGAACAAGAGAGATGTACAGAAGTTTCGTTATAAAAGGATCGTTAAACTCTTTAGACCATCGTTTAATGAATCCAAGTACACCTTTTGCCTCATTAACGATGGTATCTATGTGAAGATTGAAACAGAGTTTAGAATCAAATAGAACGCCTAGATCCTTAACTGTTAGTATACGTTGTAAAGGGGTATTGTCGATTGTATAACTGACAAGATAAGGTGTAGTATGATTAAATGTCATAAACATACACTTTGAACAATTCAGATGCAATTGATTGGCCGAACACCAAAGTTGCATAGCGTTCAAATCGTCTTGTAGACGAGAATGATGTAGGGGATTAGTGTATGATAGAATAAGTTTCACATCATCCGCATACATGAGTACACGGGCATGTGATATAACAGAGGGGAGATCATTTATAAAAAGAGTAAAGAGTAAAGGTCCAAGATGACTACCTTGAGGAACACCAGAAGTAACGTGAACTTGTTTAGAGGTAGTCAGCCTCAGCATTACTCTTTGGGTCCTACCTTTTAAATAAGAATTAATCCAAAGCAAAAGAGACGGAGGGAAACCTATTTGGTCAAGTTTAAAAAGTAAAATGTCATGGTGCACAGAGTCAAACGCTTTACTGAAGTCAGTATAAATGACATCAGTTTGCATTTTCGAAAGAAAAGCATCGTTTACCAAGGAAGTAAACTCAAGCAGATTGGTCGTAGTTGACCGATTCTTTACGAATCCATGTTGAACAGGGGAAACAACTGATTTGCAGAAATGCTGCAAATTCGAAGTGATTATTTTTTCAAATAATTTAGGAATAGCGGACAGTTTTGCAATGCCCCTGTAATTTTGTATATCAGACTTTCCACCTTTCTTGTGGAGAGGAATGATATAAGATTCTTTCCAAAGAGATGGAAAGACAGAAGATTCAAGAGATAGATTAAAAAGCTTTTGCAATGGGTAAAGAAGGGAAGAACTACACTCCTTGAGTAGACAACTAGGAATATTATCAGGCCCAGGAGAGTAAGAAGATTTTAAAGAGTTTATAGCGAAAAGGAGAGAGGAGTGTGAAATAATAGGAGGAGGTATAGAACTAGAGGAAGAAATAGTATAAGGGTAAGAATTATTATTAGGACAGACTGAGGAGTAAGTTGATTGGAAAAAATTAGCAAAGAGGTTAGCAGAATCAGAGTCATTACTAGCTTTATCCATCCCGAGAGAAAAAGAAGTTGGCAAACTTGAAGATTTACGCTTCAAGTTTACAAAATTGTAAAACTGTCTCGGATTTTGGGCAAATTGCCTTTTACAACGAGTTAGATAATTCTCATAGCATTGAGAATTCAAAAGAAAGAAGTTCGACTTGGCTATGGAATATTTAGCCAAGTCTGTACACGAACCAGACTTTTTAAACTTTTTAAAATATTTAGATTTTAAGTTTTTAATATGTGACAATCTGGGAGTAAACCAGGGTGGTTTTGAAGAAGTAGTCGAAGGAATTGACTTGGGAATACTCATATCTAAGAGGGAGTTTAGGGTGCAATAAAAAAAAGTAATAGCAGTATTTATATCAACCGAGTCATATAAGACAGACCAATCGGTTGCATAAATAAGCTGATTCAGCAATGAATAATTTCCTTTGCGAAAGCAGCGGCGGGGCTTATTGGCTGATGAGCACGAAATGAGACGATTACAATTGAACATTGTAATCTCTAAAGTAGGATGATATACATCCTCAGGAAGAGATAAAGGAGGGGACCTAGACACATTAGAAATAAGGTAGTCGTTAACAAATACAAGGTCAAGTGTTCTAATCAAATGATTAGAAATTGAATTGATTTGAAACAACGAAAGATCAAGCATGCAGTCTATAAAATCATGCTGTGCTGAGGGCACTAGATAATTTTCAGCAGTGAATAATGACCAAGAGATGTTCGGCAAATTAAAATCACCCAACACCATAAATAGGTCATTATCACGCACGTGTGAAGAAACTTCTTTAATACAAGTAATATGTTTCATATAAACTTGAATATCAGAAGAAGGAGGGACATAAGAGCATGTAATATAGATATTCCGTGTAGGAAAAGACACCTTAACTGAAATAATCTCAGCGTCAGTAGGCGTACTAAAACAGAAAAGTTCTGACTGGAGAGTGGCTTTAACGGCAATTAACACCCCACCACCTCGAGTCGGCCGATCATTTCTATGCAAAATAAAACTATTTGAAAATACCTCAGAATCGGATATGGTTGAATTTAACCATGTTTCTGAAAAAGCTATTATATCCGAGTCGAAGGAAGTACTGGCCATGAAAAGATTTTTAAGCTTTGAAATAAGACCTCTGACATTCTGATAATGAATACAGATTTGGTCAGAAGATGAAGTTAGTTTTTTGGGGCAGAAATGGTACCCTGTATTGAAGGGACTGGAAGGGTGACAGGCTGGTTACGCTTTTTTGGCTTGAACTCGTGAACAATCATGTGTGGAGGCCACAATTTGGGATCACAAATGATTGGGAACATATCATGTGAAACATTTATTTTGAATGATGATATTTCACGAGGGGTGGAGAAATTAAATTTGGTTATTGACACGCAAGCAGAAGATTTGCTAGCAATATAGGCTGCCAATGACTCAGAAGTGGTGTCCGATGAAAGTCGAGACACAAAAACTTGCCTACGAGGGGCAACAACCGTTAAAGTAGGTACTGATGGGGCTGCAGGTAATACAGGAGTTGGAGGAGCTAAAGAGGCACCATGATTGTGTTTAACAATCTGGGCAAGATTACGCGTACACAAGTCAAAAACGTTTAAATTTTTGATCATGTGGTTTTCGGAACAACCGATGACGATTAAGTCGTCCATGTACAAGAAAGCTTGTGAAGGTTCTTATCCGGAAAAAGCGATGGACATCATTCTTTGAAAAGAATTAGGCCCTATTTTTAGACCATATGGTAATAGTGTAAAACGATAGGAGCCATTGCTCGTTGAAAAAGACGTTATATTTCTAGAATTTTCTTCTAATTCTATTTGGTTAAAACCGGACATTAAATCTAAGCATGAGAAATATTTTGCTCTGCCTAGTTGGTCAAGATTATCATTTATTTTTGGGAGTGGAAATTTGTCAGACAACAGTTTTTGTTAATTTGACGATAATCTATAACTAATCGCCATCTCTTGGTTTCGGAACCAGGTGCCCATTTTATGTAACAAGAAGTATAGGGCAATTATATTCTGATACAGACGGTTCTACAATATTATCCGAGATACGTTTTTCGACTTGATTATTAACTTCTTCTTTATGGGTATGAGGAATTCTGTAGTTTTTAATGTACACTGGCTCAGTATCTTTAAGTCTTAGTTTCTGCTTATAAAACTTATTGGTTGTTATGGATTCGTTTTCGAGTCCGAATATGTCTGTATACTTGGTGCAGAGATCTTTTAATTGTGGTATAAATAATGGTGGAAAGTTCTTTTTTAGATTTTACATCAGCGTTTCTTGGCGATCTTTGCTAATTTCATGGACTGTTTCATAGTCACTTAGCTTTTCTATTTTAATGTCTTAAAGATTTACTATTTATATTGAATTTGTTGTATTTAAAATTCGGACTAATGATTGTCGATTATTGGAAATAGTATTTACAATGAATATTCCTTTATCAACTTCTTGATTTGGAATGAAAATATTGTTTTCTGGCGAAACAATATTGATTTGACGGACTTCTTCAGAACGAGCTGGAAGTATAGTGGCATTATTATCACAGGTGTGAGTTATTGGTAGTGCTGCGCTAATGAGCTTTTCCAATAGCTCCCACAAATAGAAATAATTAACCTTTTTTATCTTGTGCGCCAATTTGTTTTTATATTTCGTAAAGTTACGAGAAGCAGGTAGACCCGAATTGGTCTGTGCTTATTATTTAAGAACAGTAGTTTTATATAGGCAAGCGAACCCGAATTAGTACGTGCCAATTTTAGCGAAGCGACAATTATTAGTTATAATTTTGAGCAATGTAAGTGGCCGATGTGTACCAAATGCATGAAGCGAACGAACTTAACTAACTCGATGCGCATCATCGAGGCCTTCGCATAAGTAAAGCTAGGGCAATAAAACGATCGTTACAGCGAAGCCCGGCAGCTCTATGTAAATGAATTCTTAGAGCGAAATTTAGGCAATTGCTTTGCAGAGCGAGTATTATAAGATAAAGTTAAGATGCTGCTCTTATCAGTTGCGAGGTCGCTCCAGTTGTTTAGGCTGCGTAGCCAGAAATTCTCCCCCCGTTGGAAGGCATGGGGTTTCAACAGATTCCCTTATGGGCAATATGCACAGCTTGTTTGCAGCTCTTCTCGTTTCTCCTGTTGCTGTGCGCAAAATAGCTACTCGAGCGACTCCATCCTTTCCCACGATTAACTCCGTGATTCTCGCCAGTGTCCACCTTAGAGGCGGCAGATTTTCATCCTTTACGAGGACTATGTCGTTGACGCATAGGCCTGGTTTCGGACTACGTCATTTGGAGCGCTGCTGAAGCAGTGTTAAGTAGTCTTCACGCCAGCGAGACCAAAACAGTTGTTGGAGGTATGTTACGCGTTGCCAACCATCCAGAGGATTGAATTGAAGGTGCGTCACATCAGGCTCTACGAACGATGAGCTTGGTCCACCAATCAAGAAATGAGCTGGAGTGAGCACATCTGGATCTGCTGGGTCTTCTGAAAGAGGAAACAATGGCCTGGAATTAATTATCGATGCTATATGGCAGACTAGGGTGCAAAACTCTTCGAAGGTGAGAACACAAGATCCAACAGCACGAAAATAAGCTCATATGGACAATAATCATGTGCCATTGATGGGGATGTATTGTAACAATAAGTGAAGTATTGAAGCCATGTGTCCCAATCAGTTTTATCAACTGATATGTAGGAACGTATGTACCAACTGTTTGGTGATGGTGTGCTGTTGATGTTATATTATCTATTTTTAGGTATTTACATATGTCCGTTATTATTGAATTCTTATATTCTGTACACATGTCCGTTATGAACGTCTTCATTGGATCGTACTTCAGAATAAAAGATTCAAATACTGCTTTAGCGACAGTTTTTGCACTTTTATTTGGGATCGGAATGGCAACTAGGTATTGTGTTACGTCACAAATTAGTGTAACTGTATACTCGTTACCATTCTCTAATCTTGGTAATGGACCCATAGTGTCAACAATTACCCTGTCGAAAGCGTTTGTTGGTGTTTCAGTTATAATCATAAGTGTCTTAGTGTGCTTTGTTGTTTTAGCTTTTTGACATTTCGGACAATTACGTATGTACTTTGTTATATAATATAATAGTAGTCTTTTTATTTTTGCCAACGTTTTTGGAGTGCCTGTGTGACCACCTTGAAAAGGATCATCATGGAATGTAGACATTATTGCTTCTTTTTCTGTTTCTTTATTTATTTGGGTTACCGGCTTGAGTAGCGCTATTCTTAAGTTTTTTAAATATATATTGCCCATATTTTTGAAAGTATCTATTGAAATGTTTTCAAAGATCTTTTCGCTCGGTACCACTTTGAGTTGGCTGATTCCTAATATACCGGCTTCTTTTTGAAGCCTTTGGAAAAATTGACGTAAATCGATAGTTCCATTAGTATAAAGGTCGCTAATCTCATTTCTTGCAACAACCTTTTTACCATGTTTTAAACTACATAGCATATTTGTTATGTGCAAGGTCACTATTTTTCGCCAATCGTCGTTTTTAATGGCGTCGAATACGTTGGGCTTAGAAGCTTTATCAAGATTTTGCCTTGGCAAAATTTCTTGTTCTTTTCCTGCGCAGGATTTATTTTGTCTACTTTGTTGCCTTGTAGTGACTTTCAAGACATTTGTATTAGTACTTTTTAATTCTTTGATGGTTATTCTCGCATCGGCAACAAAATTATCTTTTCCCTTAAGGTATTCTACAGTAAACTCATACTCTTCTAAATCTAGTCTCATTCTCGTTGATTTTGAACTTGGATTTACCATTGAAAACAGATATGTCAATAGTCTATGGTCTGTTTTAATTCTGAAATGTTGACCATATATATGGTCGAAAATGGGTTATTGCCCAGTGGATTGCTGCCAACTCTTGTTCGGTTGTACTTTTATTGCTTTCTCCTTTTGTAAATGAACGAGAAGCATTTCTACGGGCAATTGTTAATCTCCATACGTTTGAGTCAAAACTGCTCCACAGGCTAGTTTACTGGCATCTGTTATGATGCAAAATTCTTTGCTAAAATCTGGGTATTTTAGTAAAGTAGGCTTCAAAAGAGCTTTTTTTTAAATATTCGAACGCTTTTTGGCATTCATCGGACCACTCAAACTTTAGTCTTTTTACATAATCTTGTTATGTGACGTAAATAATCTGCAAAGTTTTTTATGAAACGTCTGTAATAATTGCAAAATGCAACGAATCTTCTAGCGCTATCAACGTCCGTAGGGACTGGATATTTTTCAATGACATATTTTTTGTCATCTGGCAAAATACCTTGATCAATACACTTATGACCTAGAAAAGTCACTTCGTGCATGAAAAATTAACATTTTTCTGGATTTAATTTAAGGTTGTGTTGCCTACACAAGTCAAAAAGTTTAAGTTTTTGATCATGTGGTTTTCGGAACAACCGATGACGATTAAGTCGTCCATGTACAAGAAAGCTTGTGAAGGTTCTTATCCGGAAAAAGCGATGGTCATCACTCTTTGTAAAGAATTACGCCCTATTTTTAGACCATATGGTAATAGTGTAAAACGATAGGAGCCATTGCTCGTTGAAAAAGACGTTATATTTCTAGAATTTTCTTCTAATTCTATTTGGTGAAAACCGGACATTAAATCTAAGCATGAGAAATATTTTGCTCTGCCTAGTTGGTCAAGAATATCATCTATTCTTGGGAGTGGAAATTTGTCAGACAACGGTTTTTTGTTAATTTGACGATTGCCATCTCTTTCGGAACCAGGTGCCCATTTTTTGGGACAAGAAGTATAGGGCAATTATATTCTGATACAGACGGTTCTACAATATTATCCGAGATACGTTTTTCGACTTGATTATTAACTTCTTCTTTATGGGTATGAGGAATTCTGTAGTTTTTAATGTACACTGGCTCAGTATCTTTAAGTCTTAGTTTCTGCTTATAAAACTTATTGGTTGTTATGGATTCGGTTTCGAGTCCGAATATGTCTGTATACTTGGTGCAGAGATCTTTTAATTGTGTTTTAAATAATGGTGGAAAGTTCTTTTTTAGATTTTTCATCAGCGTTTCTTGGCGATCTTTGCTAATTTCATGGACTGTTTCATAGTCACTTAGCTTTTCTATTTTAATGTCGTAAAGATTTACTATTTATATTGAATTTGTTGTATTTAAAATTCGGACTAATGTTTGTCGATTATTGGAAATAGTATTTCCAATGAATATTCCTTTATCAACTTCTTGATTTGGAATGAAAATATTGTTTTCTGGCCAAACAATACTGATTTGACGGACTACTTCAGATCGAGCTGGAAGTATTGTGGCATTATTATCACAGGTGTGAGTTATTGGTAGTGCTGCGCTACTGAGCTTTTTCAATAGCTTCCACAAATAGAAATAATTAACCTTTTTTTCTTGTGTGCCAATTTGTTTTTATATTTCTTATAGTTACGAGAAGCAGGCAGACCCGAATTGGTCTGTGCTTATTATTTAAGAACAATAGTTTTATATAGGCAAGCGAACCCGAATTAGTACGTGCCAATTTTAGCGAAGCGACAATTATTAGTTATAATTTTGAGCAATGTAAGTGGCCGATGTGTACCAAATGCATGAAGCGAACGAACTTAACTAACTCGATGCGCATCATCGAGGCCTTCGCATAAGTAAAGCTAGGGCAATAAAACGATCGTTACAGCGAAGCGCGGCTGCTCTATGTAAATGAATTCTTAGAGCGAAATTTAGGCAATTGCTTTGCAGAGCGAGTATTATAAGATAAAGTTAAGATGCTGCTCTTATCAGTTGCGAGGTCGCTCCAGTTGTTTAGGCTGCGTAGCCAGACATTCTCCCCCCGTTGGAAGGCATGCGGTTTCAACAGATTACCTTATGGGCAATATGCACAGCTTGTTTGCAGCTCTTCTCGTTTCTCCTGTTGCTGTGCGCAAAATAGCTACTCGAGCGACTCCATCCTTTCCCACGATTAACTCCGTGATTCTCGCCAGTGTCCACCTTAGAGGCGGCAGATTTTCATCCCTTACGAGGACTATGTCGTTGACGCATAGGCCTGGTTTCGGACTACGTCATTTGGAGCGCTGCTGAAGCAGTGTTAAGTAGTCTTCACGCCAGCGAGACCAAAACAGTTGTTGGAGGTATGTTACGCGTTGCCAACCATCCAGACGATTGAATTGAAGGTGCGTCACATCAGGCTCTACGAACGATGAGCTTGGTCCACCAATCAAGAAATGAGCTGGAGTGAGCACATCTGGATCTGCTGGGTCTTCTGAAAGAGGAAACAATGGCCTGGAATTAATTATCGATGCTATATGGCAGACTAGGGTGCGAAACTCTTCGAAGGTGAGAACACAAGATCCAACAGCACGAAAATAAGCTCATATGGACAATAATCATGTGCCATTGATGGGGATGTATTGTAACAATAAGCGAAGTATTGAAGCCATGTGTCCCAATCAGTTTTATCAACTGATATGTAGGAACGTATGTACCAACTGTTTGGTGATGGTGTGCTGTTGATGTTATATTATCTATTTTTAGGTATTTACATATGTCCGTTATTATTGAATTCTTATATTCTGTACACATGTCCGTTATGAACGTCTTCATTGGATCGTACTTCAGAATAAAAGATTCAAATACTGCTTTAGCGACAGTTTTTGCACTTTTATTTGGGATCGGAATGGCAACTAGGTATTGTGTTACGTCACAAATTAGTGTAACTGTATACTCGTTACCATTCTCTAATCTTGGTAATGGACCCATAGTGTCAACAATTACCCTGTCGAAAGCGTTTGTTGGTGTTTCAGTTATAATCATAAGTGTCTTAGTGTGCTTTGTTGTTTTAGCTTTTTGACATTTCGGACAATTACGTATGTACTTTGTTATATAATATAATAGTAGTCTTTTTATTTTTGCCAACGTTTTTGGAGTGCCTGTGTGACCACCTTGAAAAGGATCATCATGGAATGTAGACATTATTGCTTCTTTTTCTGTTTCTTTATTTATTTGGGTTACCGGCTTGAGTAGCGCTATTCTTAAGTTTTTTAAATATATATTGCCCATATTTTTGAAAGTATCTATTGAAATGTTTTCAAAGATCTTTTCGCTCGGTACCACTTTGAGTTGGCTGATTCCTAATATACCGGCTTCTTTTTGAAGCCTTTGGAAAAATTGACGTAAATCGATAGTTCCATTAGTATAAAGGTCGCTAATCTCATTTCTTGCAACAACCTTTTTACCATGTTTTAAACTACATAGCATATTTGTTATGTGCAAGGTCACTATTTTTCGCATATCGTCGTTTTTAATGGCGTCGAATACGTTGGGCTTAGAAGCTTTATCAAGATTTTGCCTTGGCAAAATTTCTTGTTCTTTTCCTGCGCAGGATTTATTTTGTCTACTTTGTTGCCTTGTAGTGACTTTCAAGACATTTGTATTAGTACTTTTTAATTCTTTGATGGTTATTCTCGCATCGGCGACAAAATTATCTTTTCCCTTAAGGTATTCTACAGTAAACTCATACTCTTCTAAATCTAGTCTCATTCTCGTTGATTTTGAACTTGGATTTACCATTGAAAACAGATATGTCAATAGTCTATGGTCTGTTTTAATTCTGAAATGTTGACCATATATATGGTCGAAAATGGGTTATTGCCCAGTGGATTGCTGCCAACTCTTGTTCGGTTGTACTTTTATTGCTTTCTCCTTTTGTAAATGAACGAGAAGCATTTCTACGGGCAATTGTTAATCTCCATACGTTTGAGTCAAAACTGCTCCACAGGCTAGTTTACTGGCATCTGTTATGATGCAAAATTCTTTGCTAAAATCTGGGTATTTTAGTAAAGTAGGCTTCAAAAGAGCTTTTTTTTAAATATTCGAACGCTTTTTGGCATTCATCGGACCACTCAAACTTTAGTCTTTTTACATAATCTTGTTATGTGACGTAAATAATCTGCAAAGTTTTTTATGAAACGTCTGTAATAATTGCAAAATGCAACGAATCTTCTAGCGCTATCAACGTCCGTAGGGACTGGATATTTTTCAATGACATATTTTTTGTCATCTGGCAAAATACCTTGATCAATACACTTATGACCTAGAAAAGTCACTTCGTGCATGAAAAATTAACATTTTTCTGGATTTAATTTAAGGTTGTGTTGCCTACACAAGTCAAAAAGTTTAAGTTTTTGATCATGTGGTTTTCGGAACAACCGATGACGATTAAGTCGTCCATGTACAAGAAAGCTTGTGAAGGTTCTTATCCGGAAAAAGCGATGGTCATCACTCTTTGTAAAAAATTACGCCCTATTTTTAGACCATATGGTAATAGTGTAAAACGATAGGAGCCATTGCTCGTTGAAAAAGACGTTATATTTCTAGAATTTTCTTCTAATTCTATTTGGTGAAAACCGGACATTAAATCTAAGCATGAGAAATATTTTGCTCTGCCTAGTTGGTCAAGAATATCATCTATTCTTGGGAGTGGAAATTTGTCAGACAACGGTTTTTTGTTAATTTGACGATTGCCATCTCTTTCGGAACCAGGTGCCCATTTTTTGGGACAAGAAGTATAGGGCAATTATATTCTGATACAGACGGTTCTACAATATTATCCGAGATACGTTTTTCGACTTGATTATTAACTTCTTCTTTATGGGTATGAGGAATTCTGTAGTTTTTAATGTACACTGGCTCAGTATCTTTAAGTCTTAGTTTCTGCTTATAAAACTTATTGGTTGTTATGGATTCGGTTTCGAGTCCGAATATGTCTGTATACTTGGTGCAGAGATCTTTTAATTGTGTTTTAAATAATGGTGGAAAGTTCTTTTTTAGATTTTTCATCAGCGTTTCTTGGCGATCTTTGCTAATTTCATGGACTGTTTCATAGTCACTTAGCTTTTCTATTTTAATGTCGTAAAGATTTACTATTTATATTGAATTTGTTGTATTTAAAATTCGGACTAATGTTTGTCGATTATTGGAAATAGTATTTCCAATGAATATTCCTTTATCAACTTCTTGATTTGGAATGAAAATATTGTTTTCTGGCCAAACAATACTGATTTGACGGACTACTTCAGATCGAGCTGGAAGTATTGTGGCATTATTATCACAGGTGTGAGTTATTGGTAGTGCTGCGCTACTCAGCTTTTTCAATAGCTTCCACAAATAGAAATAATTAACCTTTTTTTTCTTGTGTGCCAATTTGTTTTTATATTTCTTATAGTTACGAGAAGCAGGCAGACCCGAATTGGTCTGTGCTTATTATTTAAGAACAATAGTTTTATATAGGCAAGCGAACCCGAATTAGTACGTGCCAATTTTAGCGAAGCGACAATTATTAGTTATAATTTTGAGCAATGTAAGTGGCCGATGTGTACCAAATGCATGAAGCGAACGAACTTAACTAACTCGATGCGCATCATCGAGGCCTTCGCATAAGTAAAGCTAGGGCAATAAAACGATCGTTACAGCGAAGCGCGGCTGCTCTATGTAAATGAATTCTTAGAGCGAAATTTAGGCAATTGCTTTGCAGAGCGAGTATTATAAGATAAAGTTAAGATGCTGCTCTTATCAGTTGCGAGGTCGCTCCAGTTGTTTAGGCTGCGTAGCCAGACATTCTCCCCCCGTTGGAAGGCATGCGGCTTCAACAGATTCCCTTATGGGCAATATGCACAGCTTGTTTGCAGCTCTTCTCGTTTCTCCTGTTGCTGTGCGCAAAATAGCTACTCGAGCGACTCCATCCTTTCCCACGATTAACTCCGTGATTCTCGCCAGTGTCCACCTTAGAGGCGGCAGATTTTCATCCCTTACGAGGACTATGTCGTTGACGCATAGGCCTGGTTTCGGACTACGTCATTTGGAGCGCTGCTGAAGCAGTGTTAAGTAGTCTTCACGCCAGCGAGACCAAAACAGTTGTTGGAGGTATGTTACGCGTTGCCAACCATCCAGACGATTGAATTGAAGGTGCGTCACATCAGGCTCTACGAACGATGAGCTTGGTCCACCAATCAAGAAATGAGCTGGAGTGAGCACATCTGGATCTGCTGGGTCTTCTGAAAGAGGAAACAATGGCCTGGAATTAATTATCGATGCTATATGGCAGACTAGGGTGCGAAACTCTTCGAAGGTGAGAAC
The DNA here is from genome assembly GCA_035045725.1 of Drosophila ezoana. Taxonomy (NCBI): domain Eukaryota; kingdom Metazoa; phylum Arthropoda; class Insecta; order Diptera; family Drosophilidae; genus Drosophila; species Drosophila ezoana. The sequence goes on along the minus strand of JAWNOU010000118.1, from coordinate 55,361 downwards.
ACAAGATCCAACAGCACGAAAATAAGCTCATATGGACAATAATCATGTGCCATTGATGGGGATGTATTGTAACAATAAGCGAAGTATTGAAGCCATGTGTCCCAATCAGTTTTATCAACTGATATGTAGGAACGTATGTACCAACTGTTTGGTGATGGTGTGCTGTTGATGTTATATTATCTATTTTTAGGTATTTACATATGTCCGTTATTATTGAATTCTTATATTCTGTACACATGTCCGTTATGAACGTCTTCATTGGATCGTACTTCAGAATAAAAGATTCAAATACTGCTTTAGCGACACTTTTGCACTTTTATTTGGGATCGGAATGGCAACTAGGTATTGTGTTACGTCACAAATTAGTGTAACTGTATACTCGTTACCATTCTCTAATCTTGGTAATGGACCCATAGTGTCAACAATTACCCTGTCGAAAGCGTTTGTTGGTGTTTCAGTTATAATCATAAGTGTCTTAGTGTGCTTTGTTGTTTTAGCTTTGACATTTCGGACAATTACGTATGTACTTTGTTATATAATATAATAGTAGTCTTTTTATTTTTGCCAACGTTTTTGGAGTGCCTGTGTGACCACCTTGAAAAGGATCATCATGGAATGTAGACATTATTGCTTCTTTTCTGTTTCTTTATTTATTTGGGTTACCGGCTTGAGTAGCGCTATTCTTGAGTTTTTTAAATATATATTGCCCATATTTTTGAAAGTATCTATTGAAATGTTTTCAAAGATCTTTTCGCTCGGTACCACTTTGAGTTGGCTGATTCCTAATATACCGGCTTCTTTTTCAAGCCTTTGGAAAAATTGACGTAAATCGATAGTTCCATTAGTATAAAGGTCGCTAATCTCATTTCTTGCAACAACCTTTTTAACATGTTTTAAACTACATAGCATATTTGTTATGTGCAAGGTCACTATTTTTCGCATATCGTCGTTTTTAATGACGTCGTATACGTTGGGCTTGGAGCTTTATCAAGATTTTGCCTTGGCAAAATTTCTTGTTCTTTTCCTGCGCAGGATTTAATTTGTCTACTTTGTTGTCTTGTAGTGACTTTCAAGACATTTGTATTAGTACTTTTTAATTCTTTGATGGTTATTCTTGATGACGCATCGGCAACAAAATTATCTTTTCCCTTAAGGTATTCTACAGTAAACTCATACTACAGTAAACTCATACTCATTCTCGTTGATTTTGAACTTGGATTTACCATTGAAAACAGATATGTCAATAGTCTATGGTCTGTTTTAATTCTGAAATGTTGACCATATATATGGTCGAAAATGGGTTATTGCCCAGTGGATTGCTGCCAACTCTTGTTCGGTTGTACTTTTATTGCTTTCTCCTTTTGTAAATGAACGAGAAGCATTTCTACGGGCAATTGTTAATCCCCATACGTTCGAGTCAAAACTGCTTCACAGGCTAGTTTACTGGCATCTGTTATGATGCAAAATTCTTTGCTAAAATCTGGGTATTTTAGTAAAGTAGGCTTCATAAGAGCTTTTTTTAAATATTCGAACGCTTTTTGGCATTCATCGGACCACTTAAACTTTACAGTCTTTTTACATAATCTTGATATGTGAAGTGAATAATCTGCAAAGTTTTTTATGAAACGTCTGTAATAATTGCAAAATGCAACGAATCTTCTAGCGCTATCAGCGTCCGTAGGGACTGGATATTTTTCAATGACATATTTTTTGTCATCTGGCAAAATACCTTGATCAATACACTTATGACCTAGAAAAGTCACTTCGTGTATGAAAAATTAACATTTTTCTGGATTTAATTTAAGGTTGTGTTGCCTACACAAGTCAAAAACGTTAAAGTTTTTGATCATGTGGTTTTCGGAACAACCGATGACGATTAAGTCGTCCATGTACAAGAAAGCTTGTGAAGGTTCTTATCCGGAAAAAGCGATGGACATCATTCTTTGAAAAGAATTAGGCCCTATTTTTAGACCATATGGTAATAGTGTAAAACGATAGGAGCCATTGCTCGTTGAAAAAGACGTTATATTTTTAGAATTTTCTTCTAATTCTATTTGGTGAAAACCGGACATTAAATCTAAGCATGAGAAATATTTTGCTCTGCCAAGTTGGTCAAGATTATCATCTATTTTTGGGAGTGGAAATTTGTCAGACAACAGTTTTTGTTAATTTGACGATAGTCTATAACTAATCGCCATTTCTTGGTTTCGGAACCAGGTGCCCATTTTATTATTTGCTTATTATTTAAGAACAAGAGTTTTATAAAGGCAAGCGAACCCGAATTAGTACGTGCCAATTTTAGCGAAGCGACAATTATTAGTTATAATTTTGAGCAATGTAAGTGGCCGATGTGTACCAAATGCATGAAGCGAACGAACTTAACTAACTCGATGCGCATCATCGAGGCCTTCGCATAAGTAAAGCTAGGTCAATAAAACGATCGTTACAGCGAGCTGCCGCGCGGCAGCTCTATGTAAATGAATTCTTAGAGCGAAATTTAGGCAATTGCTTTGCAGAGCGAGTATTATAAGATAAAGTTAAGATGCTGCTCTTATCAGCTGCGAGGTCGCTCCAGTTGTTTAGGCTGCGTAGCCAGACATTCTCCCCCCGTTGGAAGGCATGGGGTTTCAACATATTCGTTTCTCCTGTTGCTGTGCGCAAAATAGCTACTCGAGCGACTCCATCCTTTCCCACGATTAACTCCGTGATTCTCGCCAGTGTCCACCTTAGAGGCGGCAGATTTTCATCCCTTACGAGGACTATGTCGTTGACGCATAGGCCTGGTTTCGGACTACGTCATTTGGAGCGCTGCTGAAGCAGTGTTAAGTAGTCTTCACGCCAGCGAGACCAAAACAGTTGTTGGAGGTATGTTACGCGTTGCCAACCATCCAGACGATTGAATTGAAGGTGCGTCACATCAGGCTCAACGAACGATGAGCTTGGTCCACCAATCAAGAAATGAGCTGGAGTGAGCACATCTAGATCTGCTGGGTCTTCTGAAAGAGGAAACAATGGCCTGGAATTAATTATCGATGCTATATGGCAGACTAGGGTGCGAAACTCTTCGAAGGTGAGAACACAAGATCCAACAGCACGATAAAAATGATGCTTCGCTGTCTTCACTGCTGCTTCCCAAAGGCCGCCAAAATGCGGTGAACGAGTAGGTATAAATTTCCAATCAATTGAATCAGCCATGCAAAATTTATGCACTGAATCAATATGATTGCGACTTATGAATAGACGCTTGAGATCCAGAATCTCGTTCTTGGCGCCGACAAAGTTGGTTGCGTTATCTGACCATATCTGAGATGGCCTGCCTCGAGTCGATATAAACCTCTTAAGCGCATTCAAGAATGAAGCTGTCGACAGATCCTTGACCAGTTCCAGGTGAACCGCTTTAGTCGCGAAGCAGACGAAGACAGCTATGTAACATTTGACCGGAGCTTTATTTCGTACATCTGTCTTATAGAAAAATGGTCAACAATAGTCAACGCCAGAGACTTCAAAGGCTCGACAAGCAGTCAAACGTTCTTTGGGCAGATCAGCCATTATATGCTCTACTAATCGAGGCTTGGCACGAAAGCATCTCCTTCCACCTTCCACCAATTGGCCAATACCGAATATGAGCAAGAAGTGCCCGTGGACCAGCGGGCGTCGAAATCCAGCGAAGAGTTTTTCAAGCGCCCATCAACTCTAAGTTTGCCGAAATCATCCAAAAAAGGGTTAAGTGATACGGTTTAACAACTCTTCTCGATTGCAATGATTTGATCTCTTCCCACTGGTGTGCTCTCTGGACGAGCCTTAGTAAGAGTTGGGTCCCATGTTGTATAACACACACTGTTAGTCCAAGATGCCTGCTTCTGTGTGTGAATTAATAAATATATCCGAATATACGCTGCATTGTATCAAATGAGTTGACGTTCTTACAAGTGGCAGTTAAATCAACGAAGGGAGATGACGCAAAAAGGACCCTTTATCTATGTTCGAGTTCTGTCTTTTCTGACAAGCAAGATGCAGGCCAGTCCAATTTGTTTTAAACTAGAAATTCTGGGCCGTTAAACCACAGTGACGATTGATCTAATTCACTGGGCGTAGATCCTCTCGAGAGTATATCTGCCGGGTTGAGTGAAGTAGGCACGTAACGCCAATCCATGACATTAGTTAGCTCTTGAACTGCTGTGACGCGATTATCCACAAACACATTGAGCTTGCAGGGCTCGGTCCTTCTCCAGAAAAGGCATACAGAAGAATCCGACCAACAGTAGAATTTTCCATCGAACAGATTCATTTTAAAAATCTCACGCATGAGATTAGATAATAAGACGGCGCCACAGAGCTCTAGCTTTGGAGCTGTAATTGTTTTCAGAGGATTTGGAACACAACAACTGACAACTGGCTGATGTTCGTCGAGAAAGGACGTAGACACAGGCCCCATATGGTTCGATGTTGGCGTCGCAGAAACCGTGAACTTCTAACTCTGCTGCAGGTATTGACAGGAGACGAGGAAATTTAAGAAACTGTGCCTTCTCAAAACTGCAGCAAAGATCATGCGAAGCTGTTGCTAGTGATGATGGCAAGCTCTCGTCCCACTCAAGCTACTCCTTCCAGATCTGCTGCAAGAAGATTTTAGCCTTGGCGATTACCGGCCCTATGAGTCCAAGCGGGTCATACAAGCGAGCTATGGTCGATAGTATTGATCTTTTGGATGGTTTGGATCTCTGCTGAATGGACGAAAAAGAAAACAACAACCGATCCGACGCTGAGTCCCAAGCGAGTCCAAGAGTTTTGGTGATGTCGCTACCATCATCAAACTTTAGAGAAGATTCTCTGTCCTCTACGGGTATCCCTTTCAGTACAGCAGCATTGTTTGGGCAATACTTTCGCAACTTGAAGCCCCCACTGGCCAAGATTCCAGCCGTCTGATTAAGAATTTACTTTGCTTCTTGAATTGAAGTCACGCCGCAGAATCCGAGATCCAATTGGAAAATTAGTTTCCTCATCCATAGACAGCTGATGCATAACACGGATAGAGAGGAATGAAGCTGCATTTGTTCCGTATGTAACTGTATCCAGCTTAAAAATCTTTATATCCTGTTCTGGCGAGTCTCGCCACAGAATGCATTGGAGAAAATCGTCCGGTGCTGAAACGCGTACGCAGCGATACATTTTTCCAATATCTCCTGTTAGGGCGATCGGGAAATTACGAAAGCGAAGAAGGATATGAAACAGCGAGTTTTAAATAACAGATCCAGTCATCAATAGTTCATTTAATGAATAACCTAACGAGGTAGCTGCTGAGCCGTCGAAAACGACTCGCAACTTTGTCGTTCAACTGACTTCTTTAAAGACACATTGATGAGGAAGAAAGTATTGACAAAGTCCTATAGACTCTGGAGCAACAGGCGACTTATGACCAAGATCCAAATATTCCTTTAGAAAGTTTGAATATTGAATCTTCAGATCTGGACGATTTTGTAGTTTGCGTTCTAGGGTCAGGAACCGACGAAAGGCTTGTTGGTATGACGTCCCCAGACATTCCAAACTTCGCTTGAAGGGTAAACGAACTGAATATTGGCCACTAGGCAATCTGATATGAGTCTGTACGAAATGATCTTCACAGATGTTTTCTTCCTTTGAAGTGGTAGGTGTACTTTCCAAGCAGGATTCTATCTCCCAAGATCTTCGAACCAATTCATCAGCACGTTCTTCAGAACTTGACTCAAGTTTGCCCGCAGTATGCTTTGCCATTAACATTTGCCATTAACCCAACCAAGCCGTGTTTTTTGAAGAGACGGTAGTCCTGGGAGAACCCTATCTGGCCGACGCTGAGAAGGTCGTAAAACAGGCTAGCTCCAAGTAGCAAGTCCACGCGTTGAGGTTTAAAGAAAGACGGATCTGCAAGTTTTATGTTATCGGGAATGTTCCAATTCGTCGTGTTGATAGTAAAACTCGGTTGACTATCATTTATGTTAGGCGCTACCAGAGCTGTTAGGCATGTTAAGTATTCAGAAACTTGAGACTGTATTGTGATAGTGACCGTGATTCCTTCTGTTTCAAAACGAGAATCTCCTAGACCAGAGACAATGGCTGAGGACTTGTGCTTCTTTAGCTGAAGCTGTTGAGCAAGGCGCGACGTTATAAGGTGAAGCTGAGAACCAGAATCCAAAAGGGCACGACAAGGTATCAAAGTGTCAGAGCGATTTTTAACAAAGATCATAGCCGTAGCCAAGACGACAACATCACTACTGAAATGCTGGGCAACAAGAGATGTGGAGGTAGATGGCGATGACTTAGCGAAAGAGGCATGGGCTATCGGCGATGAATTTGCAGGCTCAGTCAGCTGACCAGACGGAAATACCGAATTATTTAAATGCAGCAGAGAATGATGTTTTGCCCCGCAGGTCCGACAGCATCCAGAGCTGCATGATCGCAATTGATGACCTTTCTTTAGGCAATTCAAGCACAATGCAACTCGTTTTGCCTCCCTAAGCCGTAATATATTATGACCAGGGCTGTCACAAAAGACGCAGATGCCCATGCTCTTTAACGCGCGAATATGTGCGTTGAATTGGTCGGATAACTCCCTTAGCAACACGGCCGATCCACCTGCCACCCTCTTGAGCCTAAATATCTCAAGTATGTGTGCCTGAAAAACCAAACGTCTATTATTAAACGTTTTCTCCAATAAATTAAGTGCTATGGCATAATTATCGTTTGTTATTTCCAATCCTTCAGGCACGATCGAAGATGCTGCAGCTTTTCGATATCTGTTAGATCATGATGATTTTCTATGACGGTTGTGAACAAAAGTCGGCCCATTCTGTGTAACCTCGTAGGAAACTTTATTGAGGGTAGTGTCGGCGGTGCCTTAGCTCTAACTGTCTGCGAAGGCAGCACAGATTGATTGCGTAATGTTAAGCAGGGCAATATTGAGATACGTTTCGCCATTTCCCTCCGAACCGAAATTTCCATAGAAACTGCTAACTCGTCGAAGTCCTCACGCAATTGGTTATCGATTTCATCATAGTCTAGTTCTTCGAGGCTAGTGTGAGTAATATCAAATGAGGTCTGAAGCCGCTCGATTTGCTTCAACCTAACACTAAGACCGCACTCATCAATTGCACGTGGCGAAAAAGTAAGAGCATTTCGAAGTGTTTTCAAACTGTCATAAATTGAAATGGCTTTGCGCTTCAGAAAGGTCACCCTGTTTGCAGAGGGCACTGCACTAGAGGCATTATTTTCGATTGCCATTAGAAGCGTTGATAGAAAGCGTGTGCGAAACTAGCTAAGTAACTAACAACGGTGCTCGCTAGTACATGCAAACCGTTCAAAAAACAATAGTTGTAAGAACTTCGGCGAACGCAAGTGTCAAGCTATGTAACGAAGCAACGGCAATAGCTATTACATAAGTATCGCACGAATGAGCAAAGACTTTCAGCGACCGAAAGAGTAGGCAAAGCGACGGCGATCGCTTATAAGTATGTAAATTTACGTCGTAGTCACCAAATGTTGCGTTACTGAGCTTTTTCAATAGCTTTCACAAATAGAAATAATTAACCTTTTATTTCTTGTGTTCCAATTTGTTTTTATATTTCTTAAAGTTACGAGAAGCAGGTAGACCCGAATTGGTCTGTGCTTATTATTTAAGAACAATAGTTTTATGTAGGCAAGCGAACCCGAATTAGTACGTGCCAATTTTAGCGAAGCGACAATTATTCGTTATAATTTTGAGCAATGCAAGTGGTCGATGTGTACAAAATGCATGAAGCGAACGAACTTAACTAACTCGATGCGCAGCATCGAGGCTTTCGCATAAGTAAAGCAATAAAACGATCGTTACAGCGAAGAGCGGCAGCTCTATGTAAATGAATTCTTAAGAGCGAAATTTACGTAATTGCTTTGCAGAGCGAGTATTATAAGATAAAATTAAGATGCTGCTCTTATCAGTTACGAGGTCGCTCCAGTTGTTTTGGCAGCGTAGCCAGACACATATCAAACCAGAAAGAATCATATTGTTACCCTTACATACTATAAAGAAAGAATTCTTTGATTCAATTACCCGTCAATATAGAAATAAATTTTCTGCCTAAAACATCCTGAGATTCGTGAAAGTTAGTAACGCTTTAAACGAGACGCAGAATTTTTGTTTGGATATACAACTAGAAGTGGAAAAGTGTAGGTAACAAGACTTTTTTGAAGTTAGCCTTATATAAGAACCCAGTAATGCGACTTCCTTCAAATACCAAGATTTCAATTCTTGTATACGTACCAAACACCTAATCAACAAAGAGAAAAGAAAAACTTGAAAAACTTGTTTAGCAAAGAAGGAGACCTAACCATTATATATCAAACCATTAAGATACAGTATAAAAGAACGATAACAAATCCAAGAATAAATCCAAAATTGAGCAGCTCTGGATATTATTTGGTATCAAAAAAGATGGATGTGTCTATCGAAAAGGAATGGAAACTAATAATAGATTACCGACAACTAAACGAAAGGATAGTAAAGGAGAAATATCTGATGCCGAATATAAACGAAATTTTAGGCAAAATTGTCAAGGCAAAGTATTTCACTAGCCTAGATTTAGCTAGCGGATACCATCAAATTGAGAGTATTCGACAAACTCAAGTAAGCAAATTTAAAGCTTCAACCACCCAAATCAGAGTTCTTATGGAAGGAGATAGAATATTTCGGACATGCTTGTGCCATCCCAGGTTGCAAATGGTCAGCGATAACATTGTTTTATTATAACTGTTTATTATTTTGATTGTTGAATTAACTTAAAAAACCATGAATGTGGCTTAGATGTAGTTTTAAACTTTAAGGATTTACAAAATGCCACCAGTTGAAATCATTAAATGTTGAATGTTTCGTTTTTAACAATATTCACGAAACAAATGGAATGTGAATGCAGAAGATCTATCTGAATTATTTCGATTGATTTGATTTTGATCTTTTCAGAATCTTATAAATGTTTGTAATGAAGCTACTGGCCGGGGTACAAATCTCGGTCTCGCCAGGTTCAGCAAGCTTACAAGACATTTGTTAGTTGCTGGAATGGAGGGTTTAGGGAAAGGGGAAGTGTTACAAACTTCGCTATTCTGCCTTCAGTCCTCCTTGCAAAAAGGCCTGCGCATATCCGGAACGACCGAGCCGACCTTCAGCGTTCGATGGATAGTGCAGTGGTTCCTGCCGGAGTACGTCTCGACACACACGCAAACTACTGCTGGGATTGTCATCATGAGCGACGTAATGAAGCCTCGTCTCTCGATACACTACACTTTAGGTTGGGAAAGGGGTTAGGTTGAGCGACGTAATGAAGCCTCGTTCCTCGATACAGTACGCTTTAAGTTAGGATAGGGGTTATGTTGAGCACCGGCTTGCCACGGTTGCCGAGATAAGTGTTAATAAGAAATGAAAAGGATTAGCAGACATTCTTTCTAAGCATTACTTTATTCACATTTCTTTCCTTGTAACTATTATGCACTACCCTACTCTGTTTCCCTACGAAAAAACCTTTCCGTACTGTCTGGAGCCCTAGCGCTCCGCTACCCGTTTTGGGGTTATGTTTGCACTTTGTCCTCTTCGACACACGTCTTCTTACTTTCGAGCTTTCGCGGTGTTGAGCCGCCGATCAGCAACGCACGGTTGCTGTGGCGGTCAGCGGTTAAATTCAAATTCAAATTATGTCCTTCATGGCTACATGGCTCCTTGCCCTTCGTTAACTATTCTTTTATTCGAATTAAATGTGTTTAACAATGCTTATATCCTATCGATATCAGAAACGGCTCCTTGCCTTCTTGACTATTAATACTTATGATACTTAAAGCTTACAAAGCAATAAAACAATAGATGTAACGGCCTTCCTTACTAGTAATACTGATGATGCTTAAAAACTAAGAAAACAATAAAGCTATAATTCGAACGGATTCTTGCCGTGACTCCACTTAGCTCGCTTAACTTTAAACTTAACGGCTCCTTGTCGTGAATCAGGATTGTGGGGTGGCTGCTATGGGTCTGGTCTCTCTTGTGGGACCCAGGGACTCCAGAAAAGCCTTGAAACTACGGCTTATAAATTGTACCCCATTGTCGCACACGAACTTTTGAGGCACCCCGAACCTGCTCAAAATCCGCTCTCAGAACGCTGTCTGCAGGTGTGCCGCAGTGGCCCTTCTGAGAGGGGCCAATTCCACCCACTTCGAGAAAGCATCATGGAACACCAGTAGCATTGTGTTGCCGTGTCTCGACCGTGGAAGCGGCCCTACAACAGCATGCGACCCGCCGGTCTGAACTGTTCGCTCTTGTACCTCTGGGCTAACCTCGATACCGTTTTCCTCACGCCTTGATGACCGGCCGTGGGACCATCATGACATTCCTGCAATACCCTCTGCCGTTGACCACTGGCCATCCCGAGTGAGCCTCCTCCCTCGCTTCCTTCTCCTTGTCCTTTTCCGTTAGTTGCCGAGCAAGCACTCCCGCTCTCTGACGCGTGAGGCCTTCTTTCGACTTCTCTCTACTCTGTTGCCGGTGACGGACCTTTCTATACAATTTACCGGTACATTTTAATTAAAGTAAACTTCAGATAACAATCATCTGATCCATATAAGAATGCTTCATTCTTTAGCATTTCCTTTTTATCTTTTTGCCTAAACTACGGTGTACCAGGGCGGTGTTAAACTATTATATATATTCATGTTAATACACGAGCATTCCGAGTGCGATAAAGCCGATTAAATAATTCGTTCGCCAATAATAAGCCGTACTCACTGTAAGTTATATTCAGACTTGTCACTCACTGTTATATCCATCGGTGCAGGTTCGTTGGGCCCATCGAAAGTGCAGTTGGGGTGGTGCTTTAAAGCTTTTGGTAGCTGTGCATAAAGAAAATTATTTAAACGGAAATCGCTGCTACGGGTAACGCTACTATGTACTCACAGGAAATTTGTATATTAAGGTTACATTACAACAAAAAAAATATAAAGAAAGCAAAGAAAATAATTAAAATCTAAGAATCCAAACTCAGATTGGCTGGCCTCCAGACAACATCAAACAGCTGATAATCCTATGCGGCTTGACGACGGATAATTCCAACTAGAACGCATGCGCGCGAGACATCGAACGAGCTAGACTATTCGATTGCGGTTAACTCGTTTCCCAATTAAAGACTTCTATTCCACTCCTTTGTGTCACACCTACGCTTCACGCTATCAAGCGCGGCTATACTCTGCCGAGTAGGATAAGGTATGCAAGACACAACTCGGTCGTTTTAAGCATTAGACAAATATATAGCGATGAAAAGGGCCGGTGTAAACTTTAAGTTGAGCCAACTGCGCGTGTGAACTTTCACTTGAGTATGGGGCTCTTTCGGCCGGTCGCCGAATTATGTTTAATGTTTAGAGCGCGGGGCGCCGTACGCAGACCGGCCGATATCTGGGCTTGGTGGCCGCTGCTAATGCTCCCTGTAAAAAGGTGGATCTACGTTAAGCAGTTCTGACTGTCTTTCATGGAAAAGTATCACCTGTTCCAACACTATGTCGCGTTCGCGAATACTTAACCAAATACGTTTGTCTTCAACTTTGATTATAACCGAAAAAGTTTAACATGTGTAATCTAAGCAATGTTAATTAGAAAAATGAGCAGACGTTATGAATCCGTTGCGTCTACTCGTTTTCACAGCTCAAGACGAAGTGAACGAGGTGACCGCGTGGATAACTCACTTTGGCTATGCAACTGATACGCAACGCCAGCTACATTTGTCGCTTGTGATATTTAACGGAACTATGGCGTGATTGCTTGTCTTATTTTTTGATGCCGTTTCTTGTCGCTTTATGTATAAGGTGCGAAACTGACGCGAGGAGATGCAACTAACACAACCGCCGAGGCGTGGGAGCAAGATGACATTAGGCTGACCACCTCGAGAGATAATACTCTACTTTAGTTGCTGGGTATATACGACTTAATATTAAAAGTTTAATTTTTCACACATACTGGCCCCCACAGATACTTAAAGCTTACAAAGCAATAAAACAATAGATCTAACGGCCTTCCTTACTAGTAATATTGATGATGCTTAAAATCTAAGAAAACAATAAAACTATAATTCTAACGGCTTCTTGCCGTGACTCCACGTAGCTCGCTTAACTTTAAACGTGGGCCGTGGGAGCATCATGACATTCCTGCAATACCCTCTGCCGTTGACCACTGGCCATCCCGAGTGAGCCTCCTCCCTCGCTTCCTTCTCCTTATCCTTTTCCGTTAGTTGCCGAGCAAACACTCCCGCTCTCTGACGCGTGAGGCCTTCTTTCGACTTCTCTCTACTCTGTTGCCGAGCAGGTATTCCCTCTTTCTGACCTGGGAAGCCTTCCTTCGGTTCTCTCTTTGTATTTTCTCCAATCTGTTGCCGAGCAGGTGCTCCCCTTTCATGACCTGGGAGGCCGTTGGTTACCGAGCAGACGCTCTCGCTTCTTGGCGCGTGAGGCCTTCTTAAAGCTCATCTCTTGTCCCTTCCCTACTTCGAGCGTGGACCCATCTGCCAGACGAATGCGCGCCAGTATATTCTTCGTTCTTCATCGAATCGCCCACTTGCATATGCAGTTTTGACTCATGAAGCTGCAAGTGGCCCCGGTATCGATGGTAGCAGGCATCGTTCGCCCCCCAATCGCCACCGTAGCGACGATCCGGCCACCGTCCACTTAACGTGGGTGCCCTACTTCCGAGTCCCGTGTGTGTCGGCGCCGGCCCGATCCTGGCATGGGCGACGCCGTTGCCCGTTTCCCGCCTCCGTGCGGCGGCACCAACAATTCTGACTACTTTTGCTCGGTTCCCACATACCCAACAAAACAAGACGGATGCGTTGGGACATTCCCTGGCAAAGTGTCCCTCCTGTGCACACCTACGACATGCTCGTCGTGGATCATACCCAGTTTCGGCCTCTTGGCTCATCATTTGGTGGGCGATTCCGCAGGGGCCGTTGCCGATGGGGTGGAGACTTGTCTATCCACAATGGTCGCTCCGGATCCGATGGGAATAGACCGGAACGGGTTAAGGTATCCCCCCCGGGGGCTGTACCTGCTCGTGACCATCTGACTCCCTGAACTGCTTCCCGAGTATTCAGCTCTCTGTCTCATCACCGCCTCGCACTGCACAGCGAGCTGGGTCAAGGTGGAAAAATCATGCCTTCGCACGCAAAGCCTGTATTCGAAGGCGGCATTCTCATATATCCGGTGCAACGGTTCATCAACGCCCTCAGCTATATTAGGTACTCTTTAAACTCCTCCCCCACGCGCTGCCGGCGGGTCGGATTTCGTCCTCCAGCATCTTGAAGGTAGAAAGAACTCCAAGAAACCCCTCCTAAATGCGGACCATGGCACATCCCTCAGTCCATTACTCAAGAAACAACGAGCGGCCCGGTCGCAGAATACCTCGTTCATTGCCCAAGGTAACTGATCGAGGACAACACCGTACGTAATGGCGCGCTCCGCTAGGTGCTAGGGGGTCGGAACAGAAATCGTACCTCATGCCTCACTTTCGGTCTTGTTCCGGAACGCTTGCCAGAGGCTTTGCCTCCGACTGAGGATATGGCCTGGCAATATAAGGGACCGTACTCGTGACGACAGGGACTCGCCCTAGCTCCGCGTCGACCGCTGTTGTTCGGCATGCTACATTTCTTCTATCGTCATGAGCCTCCCTACACCCGGGACGGCTATGCTAGGGCTTGGAATCTGTGGACGCTTGTGAGTTCCTCAAGTCGGGTTCCGATTTCTGTCGCGGCCGTCCGGCAACGTCAGATAGGGCGTCCCAGGATAGTAGTATAGTAGTATAGTAGTATAGTAGTATAGTAGTATAGTAGTATAGTAGTATAGTAGTATAGTAGTATAGTAGTATAGTAGTATAGTAGTATAGTAGTATAGTAGTATAGTAGTATAGTAGCATAGTAGTATAGTAGTATAGTAGTATAGTAGTATAGTAGCATAGTAGTATAGTAGCATAGTAGTATAAGTAGTATAGTAGTATAGTAGTATAGTAGTATAGCAGTATAGTAGTAGTAGTATAGTAGTATAGTAGTATAGTAGTATAGCAGTATAGCAGTATAGCAGTATAGCAGTATAGTAGTATAGTAGTATAGTAGTATAGTAGTATAGTAGTATAGTAGTATAGCAGTACAGCAGTATAGTAGCATAGCAGTATAGTAGCATAGTAGTATAGTAGTATAGTAGTATAGTAGTATAGTAGTATAGTAGTATAGTAGTATAGTAGTATAGTAGTATAGTAGTATAGTAGTATAGTAGTATAGTAGCATAGCAGTATAGCAGTATAGCAGTATAGTAGCATAGTAGTATAGCAGTATAGCAGTATAGTAGTACATAGTAGTAGTATAGTAGTATAGCAGTATAGTAGTATAGTAGTATAGTAGCTGTAAGTATAGTAGTATAGTAGTATAGTAGTATAGTAGTATAGTAGTATAGTAGTATAGTAGTATAGTAGTATAGTAGTATAGTAGTATAGTAGTAGTAGTAGTATAGTAGTATAGTAGTATAGTAGTATAGTAGTAGTAGTAGTATAGTAGTATAGTAGTATAGTAGTATAGTAGTATAGTAGTATAGTAGTATAGTAGTATAGTAGTATAGTAGTATAGTAGTATAGTAGTAGTAGTATAGTAGTATAGTAGTATAGTAGTATAGTAGTATAGTAGTATAGTAGTATAGTAGTATAGTAGTATAGTAGTATAGTAGTATAGTAGTATAGTAGTATAGTAGTATAGTAGTATAGTAGTATATAGTATAGTAGTATAGTAGTATAGTAGTATAGTAGTATAGTAGTATAGTAGTATAGTAGTATAGTAGTATAGTAGTATAGTAGTATAGTAGTATAGTAGTATAGTAGTATAGTAGTATAGTAGTATAGTAGTATAGTAGTATAGTAGTATAGTAGTATAGTAGTATAGTAGTATAGTAGTATAGTAGTATAGTAGTATAGTAGTATAGTAGTATAGTAGTATAGTATAGTAGTATAGTAGTATAGTAGTATAGTAGTATAGGGCAGAAATAAGATTTTAAATATACTTTTCCGCTTACTTAACCAATAAAAATAAGAAACAAACAGTTCATAAGGATAGAATAAGAATTGTCATTAATTAATCATTTTAGTATGGTCATACAGTAAAACAAATACATTTAAAAATACAATAATATATTTATAAAATAGTCGGGAGCCCCCGACTAGGGGATACCCTGAACCCTCAACTGGAGAAATACAAGGCAGCTCATAATAGGCATCCAGAGGGATCTGAGACGATGCGAAAAGGAGCGACGACTAATGGATACTGCCTAAAATAGGCAACCAATCCCCGCGAAGTAATACTTTGTGGTGATCCCGCGGGGAATATGGTGTGTGAGTGGGGGGTGAGTTTAGTACGTAGGTGCTGACGGAGTCGGGCCTGTTGGCCCGGGCCATCAGTATCTTACGAAGATTTTCACCTCTGTGCCGTAAGCAAAAAAAAACAAGTAAGAGGTTCTAGTCGGGAGCTCCCGACTAGGGGATACCCTGAACCCTCATATTCCAACACCAAAAGCAGCGCGCGCTGCATAGATAGAGAGTAGCGGGGAGGTGGCGATAGGTATAAATTGAAAGATAATCGATATATATATACTTTTCTAGAAGCTACATGTCAAGTTTGGTGACTCTAGCTCTTATTATTTACCAAAATTGCTTAAAAAACAGGATTTCGATATACATTTTTATCGATTACTTGGAAACGGGGCAAGTTATCGATTATCGGAAACAAACTCGATCTGCGTAGGAACTAGGAGCACCAACATCTAAAATTTCAAGTCTCTAGCTCTTATAGGTTCTGAGGTCCTTGCGTTCATACATACGGACGGACGGACGGACGGACGGACGGACGGACAGACAGACGGACATGGCTAAATCGACTCGGCTATTAATGCTGATCAAGAATATATACACTTTATGGGGTCGGAGATGCTTCCTTCTGCCTGTTACATACATTTGGATTTTGCACAAAAACATAATACCCCTTTTACCCATTTTTATTGGGTTCAGGGTATAAAAATATATAAAAGCTAATTGATGGTTTTGGCGACCTTTCCATATTTAAAAATATTTCCTTGCAAAATCTTGTGTGTGATATTGGAAATATATTGAAGGCTAAATGAAATAAAATTGTTTCAATTTTTGTTTTTACAAACCTGGACCTCGAGCCAGCAAACAAATATTTTTAAATATATAAAAACAAAAAAACCATAAATTTGTACTAACAAAAAATTTATATGTAAAATTAAAACACAAAAACATTGCTTAAAAAAAAAATTAAAAGAATGAAAGTATTAATAAATATAAACATCAGAAATAAAATAACTTCACTGCGTTACGTCATTTTTTAAATGAAGGGAGATGTGGTATGCAGTCAAATACAGTACAACATATTACACATATGTATACAACTTATAAGAACAAACACACTGTAGCACTTTTTTGTTATGTTTACATAAATAATCAAATTCAAATGCGAGTGAAACATGATCACCCACTTATGCTCCATGTATCATAAATGCAGAGTCAGCGATCCCACGCTGACTGCCTAGCTATGTGAATGCATATGTACTTATAACATACTCTCTCTCTCTCTCTCTCTCTCTCTTAGCGCTGTTACCAACATTATATATAAGATATACATAATGCAGCCGCTACGCTGCTGGCGTTACCGGGAGCGCAGCTACGCGGTCTTAGCTAAGTTAACATTAAGAGAACTGATAATAAAACATTTAATAAAGAACTTACAAAGCGACCAGTCGTGTCGCTACATAAAAACAAAGCGCACATTACTTCTCCAATTGAGCACCCTTACTTCATGGCGACCGTAACTTGATCACGAATCCCTGCATGGAGGCAGTAGAGCAAGGAAAAATAAATCTCTGTCTGGAGGCAGACGACATACACGAACTGCGCCTTCATGGACAACAACTGGATGGGAAGACGCGGAGGGGTAAACAAGAAAATCAAAAAAAGAATAGCACGCATAAAGTGGCTATTATATACAAATATACCATCTCGAGCTAGATTATCTCAAATCAAGTCTCGCGAATAAAATCTCCAACACCGCAGCTCACTCAGCTAAAATTAAAAAATATACATGAAAATCCGTTGACGCCCAGCTGATGCAGCGGACAAGCGAAGATGCAGCATTAATATATATCTAATACATTAGAAACATAAAATTTTTGTAAAATTAAGCGAAACTATTTCTTTACATAGCCTGTAAAGCTATGAGAAACATGTAAAAAAAAAACATTTTTGATATGTAAGAGCATAATAAAATAAGTAAAACAGATCTTATAACTGAAAATAAGCCATATGTAAATGGCATACGATTCTCAGGAAACTTACCAAACATACCCAATATGGGTATAATATATACAAAGACAAATGTGATAAATAAAGTAGATTCAAGTAACGTAGAATTAGGATTCATTAACACGCTTTTAATAATAATTGTTCTAATTATGAATTATACCAAATACACAATATATGACTGAAAAGAAAATAATTAAGTAAGGCTAATGATCTAGATAAAATCTAGAAAAAAAAAAAAAAAAATTATAAAATAAAAACAACAATTATTATTATAATTAAAAATGGTTAGCTAAAAAAAATTATTATTATTATTATTAAATATACAATAACAAAGAATCATATTATATATATATATATATATCCACTTTTACCAATATTCAATGTACCTTAGCAACAGAATCGGCTATACTAAAGAGATTAACAAATTGTAAGGTTAGTCGAAGGTACGAAAAGTTTCCCGATTCAGCAGAGTGCTAAGCCCTAGAGTAAAATGGTGGGAAAATCAAAATTAATAACATATATAAGTATTAAATTTGGAATGGCAACAATTGAATGCCAGAATAATTCTACTCAAAAGTACTTTTGAGAAATCATACAAATATATAAGGTGGAATAGTTCTATTCAGACCGATACAATTAATAAACACGCCACAATAATAGTAGAATGCTTTAATGAAGCACGAACACTAGTACATGAAAACCGAAAAAGACTAAATCAAGCACATTGATCATATACAGTGGACCCTCGGTTAACGTACACAATTGGTTCCAGAATCTTGTTCGTTATGCAAAACGTTTGTTAACAATTATTCCCATATAAATCAATGTAAAATAAAAAAATGTGTTCCAGGTCGAAAATATTTGTTTCAATTTAAACTTTTATTGAAAGAAAGTAACATAAAATGCATCAAAGCTTTTTAAGAACTGAAAAAAATTTGTTTAGGGAACTGAATATTTTTTGGACGGAAGGAGACAATCTGAAATGGGAAAAAGAAAGAGTTTGGAAAAAAAAAACGCTCGATTGCCATCTGAATATGTTGAGAGAATGTAGATAGTGCAGTTCGTGTAGCAAACTAAGTATTGTATTTTATCTCAACTGTTGTGAGGCCATTGCTAAACACAGACAGATTAAGGTTTCCCCCTTTTTCGTTGGTCGTTATGCGAAATTTCGTTCGATAAGAGAAACTTTTTTTCCCAAAAAATTGTGTTCGTTATGCGAAGTGTTCGTCATGCGGGGCGTTCGTTAACCGACAGTCCACTGTATATCTAAATTTTTGATCAGACTTCGATAAAATGTCGACAATCCTGAGTACCCCTCTGACGATCGAAACCAGTGAGCAACTAGAGTCGACAGGTCGAAAGGTGTCGCAAGAAAGGGGTGAAACTGTAGTCAGCAAAGCTGATGAACTTATAACAACAAAACAAAACTCCCATGGTCCAGCTCGGGAGTTAGCCATAAATTAATCCGCCCAGCAAGCAATGACTAATACTTGCGCCAATGATAAGGTTAAATTTATCATGCAAGCTGGCACTCTCTATACCATGAATGTGGTGGTATCAAACTGAGGTGGTATTAAAATTTGTGAATAGTTGCATAGAAGCGGAAATCACGGTCGAGGTAATTTCAGAAGATGGGCAAACGGCTCATTTGGTAACAACTGATATGGCGTAATTATTTAGTTTAACGAAAATAGTGAATTAAAATTAGTTTAACAAATTAGACATATATTCATATATTTACTGTTTGTGACCTATATATATCGATCGACTATGTCAGTTGGGTAGGTCCTCTTCAGTCGCCTTCTTCTTCGCCTCCTTAGCAGGTTCCTTGCCAGGACGTTAGGATGGTTGTAGAGCTTTGTTGAGTAGCTCGCCGCTTGCCTGTTGACTACGTCGCCCACTATTGGTATCCTGAGGTCCTTTGCGATGTCGCGTGTGCGAATAAACCATTCGGCTCCAGTAATTTTGAATGATGCGAATTTTGTTCAGGTGTGTTTTTGCAGCAATACCATAGACTTGGAGACCATATCGTCACACCGGGGTAGGATTACCTTGTAGATGAGTACTTTGTTTCGGAGCGAGAGTTTGTTGTTGGAGTTGAGGAGCCAGCTCATTCGTCTTATCTAGGATTTGATGCTGCTTCTTACTGCAGAGACGTGCTTACTAACTGTAAGTCGTCTGTCGAGAGTGACTCCTGGGTATTTGTGTTGACTATATTGCTCTAGAAGTTCACCATGAAGAAAAAGTCCGGGGCAAGAGTCCCTGCGTAGAGTGTGAGTAACAGTGGCGCATTTTCCAGGGTTCACTGCGATGTATCTACAAGCCAATTTTCAAATCGTTTGAGGTACTCCTGCAGGAGGTCAGTTACCGCGTACAAACATTTGTTCCTTGCAAGGATTGCCGTGTCGCAAAACGTGGCTACGAGAAGGTCCTGCCGATCATTTCGTGTGTTGAGTAGGTTCTCTCAGTTAGGAAGCTCGCAATAATGCTAAATAGCTGTGGATTTAATATGTCCTTGATTTTGGAGAGAAGACCTGCGGGCCACACCCGGTCGAAAGCTTGCTGGATGTCGAGATATGCTGCCACCGCATACTCCTTTCTGTGGAAACCGTCTAGCATGAAGTTTACTACCCGATGGAGTTGCTCAGGTGTACCGTTCCTGAGTCGGAATCAAAACTGGAACTTCGGGATTGCATGTCTTATCTCCGCACTTTCAAGGATCCTCCGAAGGATGCATCTCTCCAGAATTTTCCCAAAGACAGGCAGGAGGCTGATGGGGCGATAGGATTCCCGATGGTTGGGAGGCTTTCCGCTCTTGTACAGCACAACGATTTGTGCCTTCTTCCAGACCACTGGAAAATGACCTAGTCGAAGACTTGCATTAAAAACGGCGACGAGAAAAAGCACCGCCTTGTATGGCAGTAGCTTAATTGTCTGGTTGTCCAACCGATCTTCCCCAGGGGCTTTGTAGTTTTTTAGGCTCTATCTCCCATTTATACCCTGAACCCATTGAAAATGGGTAAAAAGGGTATATTTTATTTGTAAAAAGTGCAAATGTATGTAACAGGCAGAAGGAAGCATCTCCGACCCCATAAAGTATATATATTCTTGGTCAGCATCAATAGCCGAGTCGATCTAGCCATGTCCGTCTGTCTGTCTGTCCGTCCGTCCGTCCGTCCGTCCGTCCGTATGTATGAACGCAAGGATCTCAGAACCTATAAGAGCTAGAGAAATTGAAATTTTAGATGTAGGTGCTCCTAGTTCCTACGCAGATCGAGTTTGTTTCCGATAATCGATAACTTGCCCCGTTTCCAAGTAATCGATAAAAATGTATATCGAAATCCTGTTTTTTAAGCAATTTTGGTAAATAATAAGAGAGTCACCAAACTTGACATGTAGCTTCTAGAAAAGTATATATATATCGATTATCTTTCAATTTATACCTATCGCCACCTCCCCGCTACTCTCTATCTATGCAGCGCGCGCTGCTTTTGGTGTTGGAATATGAGGGTTCAGGGTATCCCCTAGTCGGGAGCTCCCAACTAGAACCTCTTACTTGTTTACTTCTTGAAAGGTGATTGGTGATACAGGGAGTGACATTTGGAGCGGCGCCTCCAGGATTTGCGCGATTCGCTGTATCCTTCCATGCGATTCGGTCTCAAACGGCTTGACGCTCCTCCAGGTTGCAGGCGAAGGCTTCGGCTTTTTCCATTGGCGACCTTGCCCAGGTGCCATCGGGATGTCGAACGGGGAACTTTGGTGCAGCTTGCCGCTTGTATCGACTGGTAAGTTTCCACAGTGCGAATTTGGAGCTTTCGTCTGCCGTTGCTTCCTCCAGCATGGTGTCTGTGGCTTTTCTTCTCAGTAAAGTCAACTCCTTTCTGATACGGCGATAGATCCTATCGATTCTGGGGTCCTGGGTACGGAAGTACTCCCTCCTCAGTCGCTTTTTCAGGTAAAGAAGGCCTTTACCGATGGGGGGAAGCGTCCTCGTAGGTTGGCTTGTAGGCGTGAAATACATTTGTGCTGGCGCAGCGTTGGCATCCGCGGTATGTACTTGATACAGCAGGGTTTGAACTGCAGCGTCGGCATCCTCGGCTGTCAAGATTGGCATGCTTAGATCTATCATGCCATTCAGTTCAGCTTTGAAACGTTGTATGTCCGACTGGGGGGGTGAACGCCTTCCTTCATTAGCGAATCATGCAAACTTCCAAAATCCAATAGCGATTAAAACAGTACTAAACGTATATCAATTACATTTTATCCCCCTTTTTTTAAGAATTTGCACTCCCATAACAATTCCACCCGTATTTTGATGGTTTGAGTAGAATAGATATTTTACAAAAATAACAAGTAAGAGGTTCTAGTCGGGAGCTCCCGACTGGGGGATACCCTGAACCCTCTTATTCCATCACCAAATGCAGCGCGCGCTTAGAGAGAGCAGTGAGTTGGCGATAGGTATAAAATGAGAGATAATCGATATATATATACTATTCTAGAAGCTACATGTCAAGTTTGGTAACTCTAGCTCTTATTATTTAACAAAATTGCTTAAAAAACGTGATTTCGATATACATTTTTATCGATTACTTGGAAACGGGGCAAGTTATCGTTTATCGGAAACAAACTCGATCTGCGCGGGCACTCTAGCATCTACATCTAATTTGAAGTCTCTAGCTCTTATAGGTTCTGAGATCCTTGACGGACGGACGGACGGTCGGACGGACGGACAGACAGACAGACGGACATGGCTATATCGACTCGGCTATTGATGCTGATCAAGAATGTATATACTTTATGGGGTCGGAGATGCTTCCTTCTGCCTGTTACATACATTTGCATTTTGCACAAAAATATAATACCCCTTTTACCCATTTTTAATGGTTTCAGGGTATTAAAATCGATCTTAACAATACCACAACGATCCCTTTAAACCAAAACCTTTTATATCCAGATCAAACCCGAAAGAATAATATTGTTAACCTTACAATTACCCGTCAATATAGAAATAAATTTTCTGCCTATAACATCATGTTTCGTGAAAGTTAGTAACGCTTTAATAACGAGACGCAGAATTTTTTTTGGATACACAACTAGAAGTTTAAAAGTGTAGGTAACAAGACTTTTTGGAAGTTAGCCTTATATAAGAACCCAATAATGCGACTGCCTTCAAATGCCAAAATTTCAATTCTTGTAAGCGTACCAAACACCTAAACAACAAAGAGAAAAGAATACTTAAACATCTCTTTTTGAAAAACTTGTTTAGCAAAGAAGGAGACCTAACCATTATATAACAAACCATTTACATATAGTATACAAGAACGATAACAAATCCAAGAATAAATCCAAAAATGAGCAGCTCTGGATATTATTTGGTATCAAAAAAGATGGATGTGTCTATCGAAAAGGAATGGAAACTAATAATATATTACCGAAAACTAAACGTAAGGATAGTTAAGAATAAAACTGTCAAGGCAAAGTATTTCACTAGCCTAGATTAAGCTAGCGGA
This sequence comes from Drosophila ezoana, assembly GCA_035045725.1. Lineage (NCBI taxonomy): Eukaryota > Metazoa > Arthropoda > Insecta > Diptera > Drosophilidae > Drosophila > Drosophila ezoana. The sequence continues at coordinate 32,474 of JAWNOU010000118.1, read as the reverse complement.
TACCATCAAATTGAGAGTATTCGACAAACTCAAGTAAGCAAATTTAAAGCTTCAACCACCCAAATCAGAGTTCTTAAGGAAGGAGACAGAATATTTCGGACATGCTTGTGCCATCCCAGGTTGCAAATGGTCAGCGATAACATTGTTTTATTATAACTGTGTTATTTTATTTGTTGAATTAACTTAAAAGAACATAAACGTGGCTTAGATGTAGTTTTAAACTTTAAGGAGTTACAGAGTTACAAAATGCCACCAGTTGCAATCATTAAATGTCGAATATTTCGTTTTTAACAATATTCACGAAACAAATGGAATGTGAATGCAGAACATCTATCTGAATTATTTCGTAATGCATTAACGTTGGATCAAAAAAGTTATTTTGATCTTTTGAGAATCTTATAAAGGTTTGTAACGAAGCTACTGGCCGGGGTACAAATCTCGGTCTCGCCAGGTTCAGCAAGCTTACAAGACATTTGTTAGTTGCTGGAATGGAGGGTTTAGGGAGGGGGGAAGTGTTACAAACGTCGCTACCCTGCCATCAGTCCTTCTTGCAAAAAGGCCTGTGCATATCCGGAACGACCGAGCCGACCTACAGCTTTTGATGGATAGCGCAGTGGTTCCTGGCGGAGTACGTCTCGACACACACGCAAACAACTGCTGGGATTGTCATCATGAGCGACGTAATGAAGCCTCGTCTCTCGATACACTTCACTTTAGGTGAGGAGATAGGTTGTTATTATGAGAGATGTACTGAAGCCTCGCCTCTCGATACACTAGGCTTTAGGTTGGGAAAGGGGTTATGTTGAGCGTCGTAATGAAGCCTCGTTTCTCGATACACTACGCTTTAGGTTAGGATAGTGGTTATGTTGACCATCGGCTAGCCACGGTGCCCGAGAGGTGTAAATAAGAAATGAAAAGGATTAGCAGACATTCTTTCTAAGCATTACTTTATTCACATTTTTTTCTTGTAACTATTATGCACTACCCTTCTCTGTTTCCCTACGAAACCTTGCCGTACTGTCTGGAGCCCTAGCGCTCCGCTACCCGTTTTGGGGTTATGTTTGCACTTTGTCCTCTTCGAAACGCGACTACTTACTTTCGAGCTTTCGCAACTTCGCCTGAGCTTTCGCTCTTGAAGACGGTGTTGAGCAGTCGATCAGCAACGCACGGTTGTTGTGGCGGCCAGCGGTTAAATTCAAATTCAAATTATGCCCTTGATGGCTACATGGCTCCTTGCCCTTCGTTAACTATTCTTTTATTCGAATAAAATGTGTTTAACAATGCTGATATCCTATCGGTATCAGAAACGTCTCCTTGCCTTCTTGACTATTAATACTTATGATATGTAGCATGCAGAAGGGTATATATGCGATCTTGTGCCCTATTCAAAAGGCCACCAGCTTCGTGCGGTTGATGTTCTTCCGCAGAGGTGAAGAGATTCGGAAGGTGTGCACTTCTAGCGTTGCTCTAAACTATGCTCGTCGGATTTGGCGTGGGTCTTTTCCTCTTCCCTTCACATATCACTCCTTTTGTGCTCAGAGAGGTTAAGTGCACTGACTGTATACTAATAAGATAAAGGTCCAATAGGGCGTATTGGGGCTGTACCCACGTACAGAATTAATATAAATGAGAACGGCGGACTGTTATGTGAGAATTTCAGTGGCTAGGGTGCGGTAGGTGTTGATCGCTCCCTATTCTTTACCCTCCCAACCTTGGTAACTCGTGATTAACTTGGGTGGTTACCCCTTTACTAATGTTTTATTTAATTCAACATAAACAATATGACTTTAGCGTAGGATCGTACCGGTGACGGACCTTTCTATACAATTTACCGGTACATTTTAATTAAAGTAAACTTCAGATAACAATCATCTGATCCATATAAGAATGCTTCATTCTTTAGCATTTCCTTTTTATCTTTTTGCCTAAACTACGGTGTACCAGGGCGGTGTTAAACTATTATATATATTCATGTTAATACACGAGCATTCCGAGTGCGATAAAGCCGATTAAATAATTCGTTCGCCAATAATAAGCCGTACTCACTGTAAGTTATATTCAGACTTGTCACTCACTGTTATATCCATCGGTGCAGGTTCGTTGGGCCCATCGAAAGTGCAGTTGGGGTGGTGCTTTAAAGCTTTTGGTAGCTGTGCATAAAGAAAATTATTTAAACGGAAATCGCTGCTACGGGTAACGCTACTATGTACTCACAGGAAATTTGTATATTAAGGTTACATTACAACAAAAAAAATATAAAGAAAGCAAAGAAAATTATTAAAATCTAAGAATCCAAACTCAGATTGGCTGGCCTCCAGACAACATCAAACAGCTGATAATCCTATGCGGCTTGACGACGGATAATTCCAACTAGAACGCATGCGCGCGAGACATCGAACGAGCTAGACTATTCGATTGCGGTTAACTCGTTTCCCAATTAAAGACTTCTATTCCACTCCTTTGTGTCACACCTACGCTTCACGCTATCAAGCGCGGCTATACTCTGCCGAGTAGGATAAGGTATGCAAGACACAACTCGGTCGTTTTAAGCATTAGACAAATATATAGCGATGAAAAGGGCCGGTGTAAACTTTAAGTTGAGCCAACTGCGCGTGTGAACTTTCACTTGAGTATGGGGCTCTTTCGGCCGGTCGCCGAATTATGTTTAATGTTTAGAGCGCGGGGGCGCCGTACGCAGACCGGCCGATATCTGGGCTTGGTGGCCGCTGCTAATGCTCCCTGTAAAAAGGTGGATCTACGTTAAGCAGTTCTGACTGTCTTTCATGGAAAAGTATCACCTGTTCCAACACTATGTCGCGTTCGCGAATACTTAACCAAATACGTTTGTCTTCAACTTTGATTATAACCGAAAAAGTTTAACATGTGTAATCTAAGCAATGTTAATTAGAAAAATGAGCAGACGTTATGACTCCGTTGCGTCTACTCGTTTTCACAGCTCAAGACGAAGTGAACGAGGTGACCGCGTGGATAACTCACTTTGGCTATGCAACTGATACGCAACGCCAGCTACATTTGTCGCTTGTGATATTTAACGGAACTATGGCGTGATTGCTTGTCTTATTTTTTGATGCCGTTTCTTGTCGCTTTATGTATAAGGTGCGAAACTGACGCGAGGAGATGCAACTAACACAACCGCCGAGGCGTGGGAGCAAGATGACATTAGGCTGACCACCTCGAGAGATAATACTCTACTTTAGTTGCTGGGTATATACGACTTAATATTAAAAGTTTAATTTTTCACACATACTGGCCCCCACAGATACTTAAAGCTTACAAAGCAATAAAACAATAGATCTAACGGCCTTCCTTACTAGTAATATTGATGATGCTTAAAATCTAAGAAAACAATAAAACTATAATTCTAACGGCTTCTTGCCGTGACTCCACGTAGCTCGCTTAACTTTAAACGTGGGCCGTGGGAGCATCATGACATTCCTGCAATACCCTCTGCCGTTGACCACTGGCCATCCCGAGTGAGCCTCCTCCCTCGCTTCCTTCTCCTTATCCTTTTCCGTTAGTTGCCGAGCAAACACTCCCGCTCTCTGACGCGTGAGGCCTTCTTTCGACTTCTCTCTACTCTGTTGCCGAGCAGGTATTCCCTCTTTCTGACCTGGGAAGCCTTCCTTCGGTTCTCTCTTTGTATTTTCTCCAATCTGTTGCCGAGCAGGTGCTCCCCTTTCATGACCTGGGACGCCGTTGGTTACCGAGCAGACGCTCCCGCTTCTTGGCGCGTGAGGCCTTCTTAAAGCTCAACTCTTGTCCCTTCCCTACTTCGAGCGTGGACCCATCTGCCAGACGAATGCGCGCCAGTATATTCTTCGTTCTTCATCGAATCGCCCACTTGCATATGCAGTTTTCACTCATGAAGCTGCAAGTGGCCCCGGTATCGATGGTAGCAGGCATCGTTCGCCCCCCAATCGCCACCGTAGCGACGATCCGGCCACCGTCCACTTAACGTGGGTTCCCTACTTCCGAGACCCGTGTGTGTCGGCGCCGGCCCGATCCTGGCATGGGCGACGCCGTTGCCCGTTGCCCGCTTCTCGCACATTAGAGAAAACCGGACTCTTGTTAAAAACGACGATTTTACTCCGATCAATAATGTTGATGCACCTGGATAATGGCTCAAAGTTTTTTTTATTAACACTGGTGCAACTTTTTCCTTCATTAGCGAATAAAACAAAATTTCAAAATCCAATAGCGATTAAAACAGTACTAAACGTACATCAATTACATATTATCCCCCTTTTAAAAGAATTTGCAAATTTGCCAAACACCAGAACAACGAAGAGAAGAAGAAGAATACTTAAACATCTCTTTTTGAAAACTTGTTTAGCAAAGAAGGAGACCTAACCATTATATCAAACCATTAAGATAAAGTATAAAAGAACGATAACAAATCCAAGAACAAATCCAAAAATGAGCAGATCTAGATATTATTTGGTATCAAAAAAATGGATGTGTTATCGAAAAGGAATGGAAACTAATAATAGATTACCGAAAACTAAACGAAAGGATAGTTAAGGAGAAATATCCGATGCCGAATATAAACGAAATTTTAGGCAAAATTGTCAAGGCAAAGTATTTCACTAGCCTAGATTTAGCTAGCGGATACCATCAAATTGAGAGTATTCGACAAACTCAAGTAAGCAAATTTAAAGCTTCAACTACCCAAATCAGGAGACAGAATATTTCGGACATGCTTGTGCCATCCCAGGTTGCAAATGGTCAGTGATAACATTGTTTTATTATAACTGTTTATTATTTTGATTGTTGAATTAACTTAAAAGAACATGAACGTGGCTTAGATGTAGTTTTAAACTTTAAGGAGTTACAAAATCCCACCAGTTGCAATCATTAAATGTTGAACATTTTGTTTTTAACAATATTCATGAAACAAATGGAATGTGAATGCAGAAGATCTATCTGAATTATTTCGATTGATTTGATTTTGATCTTTTCAGAATCTTATAAATGTTTGTAATGAAGCTACTGGCCGGGGTACAAATCTCGGTCTCGCCAGGTTCAGCAAGCTTACAAGACATTTGTTAGTTGCTGGAATGGAGGGTTTAGGGAAAGGGGAAGTGTTACAAACTTCGCTATTCTGCCTTCAGTCCTCCTTGCAAAAAGGCCTGCGCATATCCGGAACGACCGAGCCGACCTTCAGCGTTCGATGGATAGTGCAGTGGTTCCTGCCGGAGTACGTCTCGACACACACGCAAACTACTGCTGGGATTGTCATCATGAGCGACGTAATGAAGCCTCGTCTCTCGATACACTACACTTTAGGTTGGGAAAGGGGTTAGGTTGAGCGACGTAATGAAGCCTCGTTCCTCGATACAGTACGCTTTAGGTTAGGATAGGGGTTATGTTGAGCACCGGCTTGCCACGGTTGCCGAGATAAGTGTTAATAAGAAATGAAAAGGATTAGCAGACATTCTTTCTAAGCATTACTTTATTCACATTTCTTTCCTTGTAACTATTATGCACTACCCTACTCTGTTTCCCTACGAAAAAACCTTTCCGTACTGTCTGGAGCCCTAGCGCTCCGTTACCCGTTTTGGGGCTATGTTTGCACTTTGTCCTCTTCGACACACGTCTTCTTACTTTCGAGCTTTCGTAACTTCACCTCAAAGCTTTCGCTCTTGATGACGGTGTTGAGCAGCCGATCAGCAACGCACGGTTGCTGTGGCGGCCAGCGGTTAAATTCAAATTCAAATTATGCCTTTGATGGCTACATGGCTTCTTGCCCTTCGTTAACTATTCTTTTATTCGAATAAAATGTGTGTAACAATGCTTTTATCCTATCGGTATCAGAAACGACTCCTTGCCTTCTTGACTATTAATACTTATGATACTTAAAGCTTACAATGCAATAAAACAATAGATCTAACGGCCGTCCTTACTAGTAATACTGAAGATGCTTAAAAACTAATACAACAATAAAACTATAATTCTAACGGCTTCTTGCCGTGACTCCACGTAGCTCACTAGTTAAGTTAAAGTTTAAAGATAAAACTTAACGGCTCCTTGCCGTGAATCAGGATTGTAAGGTGGCTGCTCTGGGTCAGGTCTCTCTTGTGAGACCCAGGGACTCCAGAAAAGCCTTGTAACTACGGCTTATAAATGGTACCCCATTGTCGCACACGAACTTTTTAGGCAATGAACTTTTCGCTCTTGTACTTCTGGGCTAACCTCAATACCGTTTTCCTCACGCTTTGATGACCGGCCGTGGGAGCATCATGACATTCCTGCAATACCCTCTGCCGTTGACCACTGGCCATCCCGAGTGAGCCTCCTCCCTCGCTTCCTTGTCCTTTTCCGTTAGTTGCCGAGCAAGCACTCCCGCTCTCTGACGCGTGAGGCCTTCTTTCGACTTCTGTCTACTCTGTTGCCGAGCAGGTGTTCCCTCTTTCTGACCTGGGAAGCCTTCCTTCGGTTCTCTCTTCGTATTTTCTCCAATCTGTTGCCGAGCAGCTGCTCCCCTTTCATGACTTGGGAGGCCTTCGTTCGACTCCTCGCTCGTATCTCTTTCCGTTGGTTACCGAGCAGGCGTTCCCGCTTCTTGGCGCGTGAGGACTTCTTTCGGCTCATCTCTTGTCCCTTCCCTACTTCGAGCGTGGACTCACCTGCCAGACGAATGCGCGCCAGTATATTCTCCGTTCTTCCCCGAATCACCCACTTGCATATGCAGTTTTCACTCATGAATCTGCAAGTGGCCCCGGTATCGATGGTAGCAGGCATCGTTCGCCCCCCAATCGCCACCGTAGCGATGATCCGCCCACCGTCCACTTAACGTGGGTGCCCTACTTCCGAGTCCCGTGTGTGTCGGCGCCGGCCCGATCCTGGCCTGGGCGACGCCGTTGCCCGTTTCCTGCCTCCGTGCGGCGGCAACAACAATTCTGACTACTTTTGATCGGTTCCCACATACCCAACAGAACAAGACGGGTGCGTTCGGACATTCCCTGGCAAAGTGTCCCTCCTGTGCGCAGCTACGACATGCTCGTCGTGGATCATACCCAGTTTCGGCCTCTTGGCTCATCATTTGGTGGGCGACTTCCGCAGGGTCCGATGCCGATGGGGTGGAGACCTGTCTATCCACAACGGTCGCTCCGGATCCGATGGGAATAGATCGGAACGGGTTAAGGTGGGCGCTGTACCGTCCTTCCCCACACCACGCTATTTGAGCTCGTAGCCACCTGACTCCCTGAACTGCTTCCCGAGTATTCAGCTCTCTGTCTCATCACCGTCTCGCACTGCACAGCGAGCTGCGTCAGCTGGGTCAAGGTGGAAAAATCATGCCTTCGCACGCAAAGCCTGTATTCGAAGGCGGCATTCTCATATATCCGGTGCAACTCCTGCGCCGGCTCATATCTGGCATGATGCATCAACGCCCTCAGCTCTATTAGGTACTCTTTCAACTCCTCCCCCACGCGCTGCCGGCGGGTCGGATTTCGTCCTCCAGCATCTCGAAGGTAGAAAGAACTCCAAGAAACCCCTCCTAAATGCGGACCATGGCACATCCCTCAGTCCATTACTCAAGAAACAACGAGCGGCCCGGTCGCAGAATACCTCGCTCATTGCCCAAGGCAACTGATCGAGGACAATACCGTACGTAATGGCGTGCTCCTCTAGGTGCTCTAGGAACCCAAGGCGGTCGGAACAGAAATCGTACCTCATGCCTCACTTTCGGTCTTGTTCCGGAACGCTTGCCAGAGGCCTTGCCTCCGACTGAGGATATTGCCTGGCAGTATAAGGGACCGTACTCGTGACGACAGGGACTCGCCCTAGCTCCGCGTCGACCGCTGTTGTTCGGCAAGCTACATTTCTTCTATCGTCATGAGCCTCCCCTACACCCGGTACGGCTATGCTAGGGCTTGGAATCTGTGGACGCTTGTGTTCCTCAAGTCGGGTTCCGATTTCTGTCGCGGCCGTCCGGCAACGTCAGATAGGGCGTCCCAGGATAGCGGCTCCAATGTTTTTGCGTACTGAGATTCTAACACGACCGAGCCGAGCCCAAATTTTGGATGTATTGCCGCCTTCCTGCACGAAAGTGGATAGCCGCTTACAGCCCGAACTCATGGGCGATCGCAACCAGTTAAACCATGTGTCGCTGATGGATTCAGCGCACGCCTACACCTGGATTTTGGCACTCACCTGACTCCATTCTGAGTTTTTATATCCTTGCGGAGGATATTATAACTATGTCGTGAAATTTGTAACGCATAGAAGGAGACATCTCCGACCCCATAAAGTATATATATTCTTGATCAGTATTTGTATTTATTATTTAAAAATGATCGACAAAACGAGTGTCTTCCTAATTATTTATTACAATTTACATATATAATAAAATGTAAATGTAAAATAGCATCACCAACCGATGGAGGTGCTTTATTTACCAGTCCGGCCAGCTGTGCCCCTATTTACAGAGTTACAAAATGCCACCAGTTGCAATCATTAAATGTCGAATATTTCGTTTTTAACAATATTCACGAAACAAATGGAATGTGAATGCAGAACACGCCGAGTGTTACCCAAATGGCATCACCCGCCACTGGAAAATACCTCTTCCGGGGACTGTGAACGCCGTACATTCCCGACTATCGGCTGCCATCGGTATCTGCCAGTACCCGTGCTTCAAATCCAGGGTGAAGATGAACCGGGCCAGGAACTCTTTAAGTTCCGGATCCAAATCCGCTGGCCACTCTGCCTCTTCGACACTGGGCTTGCCCTGCGTCTCGCCTCCCCCAGGCACCACTTCGACTCCAAATAGAGCTCCTCGATCGCTCGACTCTGGCCGCCACTCCTGATTCCCTGTAACCGTGTGGATTCGAGCCATTGCTCCTAATCCCTCCGTTGTCTGGCACACTTCCGCCGTGCCGCCTGCATGACCAGCGTAGATCTGCCTTTGCAGGTCTATGCGCCGCCTTTTCGGCTCCTCAAGCTCTCGGTCCAATCCCGAGTGATACTCATCTTTCGCTTCCTTCTCCTTGCCCATTTTCGACAGTTGCCGAGCAAGCACTCCCGTTCCCTGACGCGTGAGGCCTTCTGTCAACTTCCCTCTACTCTGTTGCCGAGCAGGTGCTCCACTTTCATGACCTGGGAGGCTTTCCTTCGGTTCCTTCTTCGACTCTTCTGCTATCGGTTGCCTGGTTCCAGGCTCCGCGGCCGGAGACGTCACCGCCTCTAGAACCAGCTCCGCCTTGCCGCAGCGTATCGTAGTGCCCATTGCACCCAAGTAGTCCATCCCCAGGATGACGTGGTCCAGCATTGCGGGCATGATAAGCATTATCATGCTGACCATCTTCCCCGCTGGGCCGACGTCTATCCTCAATGCCTTCCCTACTTCGATCGTGGACCCATCTGCTAGACGAATGCGCGCCTGTATGTTCTCCACTCTCTCCCGAATCGCCCACTTGCGCACGCAAGCGGGTGTACTACTTCCGAGTCCCGTGTGTGTCGGCGTCGACCCGACCCTGACCTGGGCGACGCCGTTGCCCGTTTCCCGCCTCCGTGCGGCGACAACAGTCCTGGCTACTTCTGCCCCGGTGTTCACATACCCAACAAAACAAAACGGGCGCATTGGGACATTCCCTGGCAAAGTGCCCCTCCTGTGCACACCTGCGGCATGCTCGTCGCGGATCGTACTCGGTTCCGGCCTCTTGGTTCATCATTTGGTGGGCCACTTCCAAAGGGGCCGTTGCCGGCGGGGCGGAGACTTGTCTATCCACGACGAACGCTCCGGATCCGTTGGGAGTAGACCGGAATGGGTTAAGGTGTCCCCCCGGGGGCTGTACCGTCCTTCCCACTCCACGCTATTTGAGCTCGTGGCCACCTGACTCCCTGCCCTGCTTCCGGAGTACTCCGCTCGCTGCCTCATCACCGTGTCGTACTCCACAGCGAGTTGAGTCAGCTGGGACAAGGTGGAAACATCTTGCCGTCGTACGTAAAGCCTGTATTCGGGGCGGCATTCTCATATATCCGGTGCAACTCCTGCGCTGGCTCATATCTGGCATGGTGCATCAAAGCCCTCAACTCTATCAGGTATTCTTTAAACTCTTCCCCCACACGCTGCCGGCAGGATTGGATTTCGTCCTGCAGCCTCTCGAAGTAGCGTGGTGGTAGAAAGAATTCTAAGAAACCCCTCCTAAACACCGACCATGGCACATCCCTCAGTCCACTGCTCAGGAACCAACGAGCAGCCCGGTCGCAGAATACCTCGCTCATGGCCCTAGGCAATCGATCGAGGGCTAAACCGTACGTAATGGCGCGCTCTTCTAGGTCCTCTAGGAACCCAAGGAGGTCGGAACAGAAATCGTACCTCATGCCCCACATTCGGACTTGTTCCGGAACGTTTGCGAGAGGCTTGGCGTCCGACTGAGGATATGGCTTGGGAATATAAGAGCCACTATTCGTTTCGTGAGGGGTTCGCCCTAACTCTGTGCCAATCGCAGTTGTTCGGCCGGCTCCGATGCTTATAATCTCATGAGCATCCCCTACACTCATGGGCGATCGCTACCAATTCGTCCTTGCGTCGCTGGTGGATCCAGCGCACGCCTACACCCGGATTTTGGCACTCACCTGACTCCATGCTGAGTTTTTACTACTCACTCTAGGTTCGACTTCTCCCTCTTGTAGACTCTCGCTCGATTTTTGTGTTTGTTGTCGGGCAGTTCTCGTTCCGTTGATTTATGTCACTCACTTCTGTACGCGTCTTTTCTGCAGACCCTTTTCCCTTTTCGTTTATTTATTTATATATTTTCATCCATTTAATTACTTTTTTTCCTCCTTTGTTTCTGAGTTTTTTTCCGTTTAATTCACAGATTTGAACCAAAAAAAAAAAAAAAACTGCACTTACTGCACCACCCCTAACTTTGGTCTTTGTTTGCCTTTGCCTTCGCTTCTTATTATTTTACTTTTCATTAAATTAAATAAATTATTCACTTTAATCCTTGTTCATTTAATGTTTTGTTGTTTCTCACTTATCAAGTAAATGTTTCGACCAAACTATACCTCGCACTACTTCTATCCTACCCACTCTATCGAACCGCAGTCTAGTACTACCTATTCTAGCGGGCCGTAGCCTCGCACCATCTACACTTTCGGGCCTTGGTATCGCACCAACTACACTAGCGGGCCGTAGCCTCGCACCATCTACCCTTTCGGGTCTTGGCCTCGCACCAACTACACTACCGGGCTTTGGCCTCGCACCAACTACACCATCGGGCGTTGGCCACGCACCAACTATACTATTCCCCTAGGTTAGGGTGAACATCGGTTATTTCCGATTTTTAGCACAAATATTACCGCCCGAGAATACAAAGATTGGCATTTCTCTTCATTACTTTGACCACATTCACTTTATTCACTAGTTTATTAACTTCTACCCTACTGAGTTTCCTAAACTAGGGCCCTGCCGCACTGTCTTGGAGCTCTAGCGCTCCGATGTACACTTCACTGTTATCGCTCGCGCTCCTTTTCTCGGCACGTCTACTTACCCTGATAGTTCACCAAAAACCCGTGCGCTTCCCACGGCCGCTCACTTCGCCGCGAGCTTTCGCAGCCTCGCTTCGTAGCTTTCGCTCTTCGCCGCCGAATTGAAGCAGCGCTCTCGAAGGCGGTGTTGAGCAACCGATCAGCAACGCACGGTTGCAGCGGCGGCCGGCGGTTAAATTCAAACTAAGAGCGGCTACTTGCCCAAACTATGCATTTATTCTAATAATACTCAGACTATGCAGTTAGCGGCTCCTTGCATTTTTACTTAATTATAATGTCGGCGGGTTCTTGCCTCTTACAAATCTATTATCTTATATTACTACATTTGGTGCATATAAACTTTAAAAATTAGCAAACAATACTGCCAATAGCTCCTTGCCATGGCCTTGGCGATGCGAACGGCGGCTCCTTGCCGTGAGTTCAAAACTGTAGGGGGGCTAATCCTAGTAGCCGCCTCACAAACTTTACCTCGGACCACTTCTATCCTACCTACCCTGCCGCACTATCTTGGAGCTTTAGCTCTCCGCTGTACACTTCGGTCTTGTCGTTCGCGCGCCTTTTCTCGGCACGTCTACTCACCCTGATAGCTCTTCAAAAAGTGCCGGCTATGATCTTAACCTAATACAATTAATACTTATAAGCTAACAAAATTATTAGGTCGTTCCGCCAACGGCTCCTTGCCGTGATCTTGGCCATAGAACGATGGCTCCTTGCTGTGGATTCAAAGCTGTGGGGTGGCTGACCTCAGTCACAAATCAAAATTCATATTTATTTATACAAATAAGTATTTAATTGCTTTTTTAGCACTCTTTTTTTCTAAATTGGAGAATAAAAATAATATTAATTTAATTTAAATAAATTATGTAAATATTTGCATCGACTTAGAAATACATATTTTGTAATTAATTTCTTGCCAGCTAAAGCCAGAGCAGTGAATGAATAACAGTGGTTCAAAATTCTCTTGTTGTGAAATTAAAGCGTGTCCTCACGCGTGTTGGGTATGAATAAAAGGTAAAATGAAATAATAAAAAATGTTATTTAAGTACTTGTATACAATTTTGGTAACATACTTAAATTTTCTTGTTCATTTTTTTCCCATTTTATGTTTAACTGGGGGGTTGTACAGGTTGCTCATCAATAACATTTAGTTTCTTAATCAATATTCAAATTGCTTATAGATATCTCATTAAGTATTACTGAGCAATTATGAATTTTTATTATTATTTCCCTCGATTAAGATATCATTTTTAATACAGTTTTGAATCAATGTAATTTTGTGTAAATTCCATGTTATAAGTATATTCGGTTCAATTTAGTTAATTTGTGTTATTAGATGGGTTTTTTGAAAATCTGCAACTAGTGTTAGTTTGCTTTATTATACCTAATCTGCATGGGTTAATAGTTTTTTTTTTCTTGTCCTTGTTGTATAGATAATATGTGGGTAGTATTTGTATTGCGCTTCGTCATGTAAAATATTTCGATCATCGTCTGGGTAGGGTAGAATTTCATATACTGGGGTTTTATTTATTTCTGTAGGAATGCGTGATATAATCAAAATTTTATTCGTATCGGACCTAAGCAAAGGAAATGTTTTTATGTAAAGTAGCTTTTTGGAATTAACGTTTTTGAGATAGTCGTGTTCGAATAATTTTTATTAAAAATGCCCAATCTAGAAAGTTGCATTCCCATTTCTAAATCTTCAATATATTCTGTAAATTGTTAAATTCAAGTAGTTCCAGTAGTTTAGATTCTTCTCTTCTCTTTCTTTTTTACTATTTCTATTCCTTGGTCCCGCTTCAATTACATGCTTGAGTTCGTTTATTTGAAGTCTGTTTTGAGCTATTGAATTCATTTTTTCTTCAAGTTATTTTTATCATTGTTATCTAGAGTTCCAATTAACAACCACTTGTTTTTCAATCACAACCTGAGGATTACTTATCTGACGCCACCCCAACAAACATTGGTCCCTCGAACCGGTTATATATCAACCTTTCGCACCTACATATGTTTTTTTTGGCAAAGATAAGTAATTACACAATTTCTTTCCCGTATATGCATATTCGGCAATATCCGCCATATTTTTCCGCCATTCTTTTTCCTTCAGAAAAGTTACTGGCAATTTTCTGAATATATATATAGTGACATATCCATAGTCGCATCCACCCTTTAACATAACTTTGCACACAAGCATAAGTATAAGTATAAGTATAAACATGTCTAATATTGTAAGCAAAAAGCCAGGTGATAACATCGACATTGGTCAAGATCAATGCACCTACCCTTTAACATAACTTTGCACACAAGCATAAGTATGAGTATACGTATAAACATGTCTAATATTGTAAGCAAAAAGCCAGGTGATAACATCGACATTGGTCAAGATCAATGCACCCACCCTTTAACATAACTTTGCACACAAGCATAAGTATGAGTATACGTATAAACATGTCTAATATTGTAAGCAAAAAGCCAGGTGATCAAACTGTCCCCTTTTGGTAGACATAAACAATTCACCATAAAAATGACGCCACTGTCAATGTTCCCATCAGAGTACTATCCCACGCATAATTAAACTTTACGCAGCTCAAACAGCTTAAACTGACTTAAACTCTCTCAAAGCGAAGTTTGCTAAGCGACCGCAACAGATAGATAAATTAGTTCATATTCGGGAGGCAAATCTGAATGTACTCGTTATAAGAAGTAGACGTTAGTGAAAATAAAGAATTGAAATATATTTTTTTAAAGTAACTATTTGTGTAAAAAAAAAAAAACAAACTTTTTAAACAATAAAAGTCATTATCATACACCAAAAAGAGAATTACGCTAAGATTATAGAATTATCAGAACAACACCTCAAGCAGGCCCTTTCACAACTGAGACAGTTGCCGGATCAACAGAAAATCTCAACGCTTTTTTTAAAAGGATCGATTACATCCTACACCTTTATCCAACCTGAGATGTCAGGCAACACAGCATCTTATATGGAGCCATCGAATTACAAGTTGCTGGAGATGCTCAGAGAGTTTCACAATGGACAGCAGCCCACACTTGACAGGAGTTGAGGAATGCACTGATTGAAGAATATAAAGTGCAAACACCATGTGAAGAGCTGCTTCGTCGCTTATACAACACGAATTACCAGGGAAACGTCCGTAAGTTCATCGAGGATCTCGAAAATAAATCTTATGCCATATTAAATAAGTTAGCTATAGAAAATATACCTAGCAATACGACACTTTATACAAATGCCATGAGTAACACAGTTAAAGACGTAATTACAAAAAAATTAGCCGATAGGCTTTTCATGATGTTAGCCAGATACGACATAACGTCGACACAGAAACTTAAACAAGTACCGGAAAGAGAAGGATTATACGAAAATAGCGTAACTAAAAGATCTAAAACTAATAACGTTCAGGGAAATCAAAATAACAATCGTAGGAACATGGGAAATTATCAGCAGAATCTTAACCCAGCCACCAGTTCAAGTGGCTATTCCAACACAAATCAGAGTTATCATGTACAAAACAAACAACACACTAATTCCGAAGACAATCAAAAGGCTCACCACGAGTTCCAACAGAAATTAAGTCAAGGTAGAACCCAAAACCCCTTAAACTATCAAAATCAGCCCCACTCACGCTTGAATGCGCCAAACCCTCCGACTAAACGTCAAAGAGACAGTAACAGTGGGCAGATGAAAATGGACACGTCTGAAAATTTTCATCAACAAGCCTCGGAAGAAACAGAAGAAATCCATTCATTAAATTAATTATGAATGACGAAGTTTTAAAATGTGTCATAGACACAGGTTCAACCATAAACCTTATGAAAACAAACCGCTTAAATTTTCCAATATACAACGAAACACTAAAGGTTCACACCATAAATGGTGTTATTGAATTAAAATAAAGCATAAGATTAGGAGCAAGCAAAATTTGTCCGAGTAACCAAAAATTCTATATTCACGACTTCTCAGAGCATTATGATGTTCTGATTGGGAGAGAATACCTTGAAGCATGTCAAGCAAAAATAGACTATGCACAAGGATCCGTAACCTTAGGAGAATTTAACTTTTGTTTTAGATATAATGACGAAGAGGTCGAAGAGGACATGACCGCACAAGAGTGCCTTGATCCACCCTCAACAGAGGATAGACCATTTAACTTCGCTATTAATAACGAATTAATAGAAAATAATGAGTATAGGCTAGAGCACCTAAACTCAGAATAAATGGAAAAAATTAAAAATGTTTTACATGAATTTCGTGATATCCAGTACCATAAAGGTGACAATTTGAATATATGTATAGTGACATATCCATAGTCGCACCCACCCTTTAATATAACTTTGCACACAAGCATAAGTATAAGTATAAATATAAACATGTCTAATATTGTAAGCAAAAAGCCAGGTGATAACATCGACATTGGTCAAGATCAATGCACCCACCCTTTAACATAACTTTGCACACAAGCATAAGTATGAGTATACGTATAAACATGTCTAATATTGTAAGCAAAAAGCCAGGTGATAAAATCGACATTGGTCAAGATCAATGCACCCACCCTTTAACATAACTTTGCACACAAGCATAAGTATGAGTATACGTATAAACATGTCTAATATTGTAAGCAAAAAGCCAGGTGATAACATCGACATTGGTCAAGATCAAACTGTCCCCTTTTGGTAGACATAAACAATTCACCATAAAATTGACGCCACTGTCAATGTTCCCATCAGAGTACTATCCCACGCATAATTAAACTTTACGCAGCTCAAACAGCTTAAACTGACGCAGCTCAAACTTTACTTTATTTTGACTCAAACTCTCTCAAAGCGAAGTTTGCTAAGCCACCGCAACAGATAGATAAATTAGTTCATATTCGGGAGGCAAATCTGAATGTACTCGTTATAAGAAGTAGACGTTAGTGAAAATAAAGTATTGAAATATATTTTTTTAAAGTAACTATTTGTGTAAAAAAAAAAAAACTATTTAAACAATAAAAAGTCATTATCAAACACCAAAAAGGGAATTACGCTAAGATTATAGAATTATCAGAACAACACCTCAAGCAGGCCCTTTTACAACTGAGACAGGTGCCAAGTTTTGACGGATCAACAGAAAATCTCAACGCTTTTATTAAAAGGATCGATTACATCCTACACCTTTATCCAACCTGAGATGTCAGGCAACACAGCATCTTATACGGAGCCATCGAATTACAAGTTGCTGGAGATGCTCAGAGAGTTTCACAATGGACAGCAGCCCACACTTGACAGGAGTTGAGGAATGCACTGATTGAAGAATATAAAGTGCAAACACCATGTGAAGAGCTGCTTCGTCGCTTATACAACACGAATTACCTGGGAAACGTCCGTAAGTTCATCGAGGATCTCGAAAGTAAATCTTATGCCATATTAAATAAGTTAGCTATAGAAAATATACCTAGCAATACGACACTTTATACAAATGCCATGAGTAACACAGTTAAAGACGTAATTACAAAAAAATTAGCCGATAGGCTTTTCATGATGTTAGCCAGATACGACATAACGTCGACAAAGAAACTTAAACAAGTAGCGGAAAGAGAAGGATTATACGAAAATAGCGTAACTAATAGACCTAAAACTAATAACGTTCAGGGAAATCAAAATAACAATCGTAGGAACATGGGAAATTATCAGCAGAATCTTAACCCAGCCACCAGTTCAAGTGGCTATTCCAACACAAATCAGAGTTATCATGTACAAAACAAACAACACAATAATTCCGAAGACAATCAAAAGGCTCCCATCCAACAGAAATTAAGTCAAGGTAGAACCCAAAATCCCTTAAACTATCAAAATCAGAATCATTCACGCTTGAATGTGCCCAACCCTCTGAATAAACGTCAAAGAGACAGCAACAGTGGGCAGATGAAAATGGGCTCATTTGTAAATTTTCATCAGCAAGCCTCGGAACAAACAGAAGAAATCCATTCATAAAATTAATTATGAATGACGAAGCTCTAAAATGTGTCATAGATACAGGTTCAATCATAAACCTAATGAAAACAAACCGCTTAAATTTTCCAATTTGCAACGAAACACTAAAGATTCACACCATACATGGTATTATTGAATTAAAACAAAGCATAAGATTAGGAGCAAGCAAAATTTGTCCGAGTAACCAAAAATTCTATATTCACGACTTCTCAGAGCATTATGATGTTCTGATTGGGAGAGAATACCTTGAAGCATGTCAAGAGAAAATAGACTATGCACAAGGATCCGTAACCTTAGGAGAATTTAACTTTTGTTTTAGATATAATGACAAAGAGGTCGAAAAGGACATGACCGCACAAGAGTGCCTTGATCTACCCTCAACAGAGGACAGACCATTTAACTTCTCTATTAATAACGAATTAACAGAAAATAATGAGTAGAGGCTAGATCACCTAAACTCAGAAGAAAAGGAAAATATTAAAAATATTTTACATGTATTTCGTGATATCCAGTACCACGAAGGTGACAATTTGACTTTCACTAGTACAATTAAACACAAAATTCTAACAAAGCATGAGGACCCAATTTACAAGCGTCCATATAAATATCCTCAAATATACGATGAGGAAGTAAATAAACAAATAAGCGATATGATAAAACAAAATATCATACGTAAATCCAAATCTCCTTACTGCTCACCAGTAATAATCGTACCAAAGAAAAACGATGCATCTGGAAAGCAAAAATTCCGGTTAGTCTTAGATTACCACATCTCAATGAACCAACTATTAATGATAAATACCCTATCCCGATCATGGATGAAATATTAGACAAACTTGGATAATGTCAATATTTCACAACCATTGATCTAGCCAAAGGCTTCCACCAAATTCAAATGGATCCCGGTTCAATACCATGGACCGCATTTTCGACTAAACATGGCCATTACGAGTACACTCGCATGCCATTTGGTCTTAAGAATGCACCTGCAACGTTCCAACGTTGTATGAACAATCTCTTAGAAGATTTAATTTTTAAGGATTGTCTGGTCTACTTAGACGATATTATAATTTTTTCAACTTCATTGGAGGATCATATTTTGTCGCTACAAAAAGTATTTGAGAAGCTTAGAGAAGATAACTTAAAACTACAGTTAGATAAAGGCAAGTTCTTGAGTCACATCATCACAACTGAGGGTATAAAACCAAATACCAATAAGATACAAGAAAATGTCAAATTCCCAATTCCAAATACCCCAAAAGAAATTAAATCATTTCTAGGGCTATGTGGTTTCTATACAAAATGTATACCAAGTTTCGCTAATATAGTAAAACCATTAACACTTTAATTAAAAAAATAGGAGCAAAAATTAATATAAATGACAAAGACTATGAATCAGCGTTTGAAAAGCTAAAAGTATTCATAACATCCGACCCAATTTTAATAAACCCTAATTTCGAAAAACCATTTTCATTAACTACAGACGCGAGTAATATGGCCATAGGGGCCGTCCTTTCGCAAGAGCATAAGCCTATATTTTATGCAAGCAGAACTCTCAATGAGCATGAGATAAATTATTTAACGATTGAAAAATAACTATTAGCAATCGTTTGGGCCACTAAATACTTTAGGTCCTATCTTTTTGGTCGACAATTTCAAATCCTTAGTGATCACAGACCACTCGTATGGTTAAATAACCTGAAAGAACCTAACATAATATTACAACGTTGGTAAATCAAGCTAAATGAGTTTGATTTCCAAATTAAATACGTCCCAGGAAAAGAAAATTATGTGGGAGATGCTCTGTCCAGGATCCAATTAAACGAAAACTTTTTAGGCGAAGATACCATTAGCACAAGAGCAACTATACATAGTGCTCAGGAAGACAACAGTAACCATTTACAAATCACAGAAAGACCACTTAATTATTATAATCCACAAAAAGCATTTGAAAATGGAACCGAGAACGAAACCAAAAATTACAAATTACTTTCAAAAAACCAACATAAAAACAAGTAAGAGATTCTAGTCGGGAGCTCCCGACTAGGGGATACCCTGAACCCTCATATTCCAACACCAAATGCTGCGCGCGCTTATAGATAGAGAGTAGCGGGGAGGTGGCGATAGGTATAAAATGAAAGATACTTGATATACATACTTTTCTAGAAGCTACATGTCAAGTTTGGTGACTCTAGCTCTTATTATTTCCCAAAATTGATTAAAAAACAAGATTTCGATATACATTTTTATCGATTTCTTTAAAACGGAGTAAGTTATCGATTATCGGAAACAAACTCGATCTGCGCGGGCCCTAGGAGCACCTACATCTACAATTACAAGTCTCTAGCTCTTATAGGTTCTGAGATCCTTGACGGACGGACGGACGGACGGACGGACGGACGGACGGACAGACAGACAGACGGACATGGCTAGATCGACTCGGCTATTGATGCTGATCAAGAATATATATACTTTATGGGGTCGGAGATGCTTCCTTCTGCCTGTTACATACATTTGCATTTTGCACAAAAACATAATACCCCTTTTACCCATTTTTAATGGGTTCAGGGTATAAAAAGTAGAGACTGGTTAGAAACCAAACCAGCTATAATACAAGCATTCAACCAAATGGGTAAACCCATCGAAATAAATGCAGACAATGACTCAGCTTTTATGTGCACAGCTTTACAATTATGGTTAAAATCAAAAGCAGTAAATATTAATATAACCACCAGTAAAAATGGCATATCCGACGTAGAACGCTTTCATAAGACACTTAACGAAAAATTAAGAGTCATTAACAGCGACTCAGACGTCGAAAATTAACATATAAAATTTTAAACTATACTTTACACATAGAATCACAAGACAAAACACAAAACGACTAACAGAACACCAGCGGACATATTCATATACGCTGGTAATAAAGAAAAACTAATAAATAACCTCAACAGAAAACGAACAAATTATGAAATTGACATTGATACAAGCACTTACCATTAGTTAAATCAAAGACAACAACCCCGTTCAAGAAAACAGGAGAACTAAGACAAATCGACCATAAAAAAATAGAGGCAGATAGATAATACATTACAAAACCAAATTCAATTACAGGTCAACAACAGACAGCGACCAGAACATACAAGCACCAGCTTAAACTAATTATTATAATATTACTATCAATAGCTGTAAACCATATAAATGCACAAAGCATTCAAATTAATCCTATTAACGGTTATCTCATATTTAAAACAGGAACCATAGACATTCCGACAAATTACGAGTACCATTGATTAACGGT
Source organism: Drosophila ezoana (assembly GCA_035045725.1). Taxonomy (NCBI): domain Eukaryota; kingdom Metazoa; phylum Arthropoda; class Insecta; order Diptera; family Drosophilidae; genus Drosophila; species Drosophila ezoana. The sequence goes on along the minus strand of JAWNOU010000118.1, from coordinate 11,668 downwards.
TAACATAACAAAAACCGAAGAACCTTGTATCAATTTAATTGAACAAACTAAAGAAATTAATAACCTAATACAAATCGAATAGCTCTTAGAAAAATTAAAGAGTAATAAATGGCTTCAAAATAGCCATACGCAGCAAAAGATGTTCAATAAACATAGTAGGAACAGCATACAATACTTATTTGGAACTTAGACCAAGAAGACAAAACAGAAATTGAACAAAAATAAGCAGCTTAGCGGGGAACACCGTTCAGGTTAATGAATTAAATCACATAATAGAAGTTATAAACAGTGGAATAGAAATCATGAACGAACTAAACAAGAGACAGAAAAAGGAAAGAATTTAAATATCTTATATTTAACTTACAACACTTTACAGATATATTGAAGATATAGAGATGGGAATGCAGCTCACAAAGTCTGGAGTTTATCGAATGTGAATTAGGTCGAAAATGGGTTATTGCCCAGTGGATTGCGCCAACTCTTGTTCGGTTGTACTTTACTGCTTTCTCCTTTTGTAAATGAACGAGAAGGATAGCACGGGCTATTGTTTATCTCCATACTTTTGAGCTAAAACTGCTCCGAAGGCTAATTTACTGGCATCTGTTATGATGCAAAATTCTTTGCTAAAATCTGGGTATTTTAGTAAAATAGGCTTCAAAGAGCTTTTTTTTTAAATATTCGAACGCTGAATGCCAGAAATTCATCGACCACTCAAACTTTACATCTTTTATAATCGGGGGAATAATCTGCAATCTTTTTATGAAACGTCTGTAATAATTGCAAAATGCAAGAATCTTCTAGCGCTATCAGCGTCCGTGGGGATGGATATTTTTCAAGACATCATATTTTGTCATCTGCAAAATACCTTGATCAATACACTTATGACCTAGAAAAGTCACTTCGTACAGAAAATTAACATTTTCTGATTAATTAAGGTTGTGTTGCTACACAAGTCAAAAACGTTTAAGTTTTTGATCATGTAGTTTCGGAACAACCGATGACGATTAAGTCGTCCATGTACAAGAAAGCTTGTGAAGTATCTATCGGAAAAAGCGATGGTCATCATTCTTTGAAAGAATTTAGGCGCTATTTTTAACCAAGGTAATCGTGTAAAACGATAGGAGCCATTGCTCGTTGAAAAAGACTTTAATATTCTAAATTTTCTCTAATTCTATTTGGTGAAAACCGGACATTAAATCTGAGCATGAGAAATTTTTGCTCTACCTAGTTGGTCGATTATCATCTTTTGGGAGTGGAAATTTGTCAGAAGAGTTTTTTGTTAATGACGATAGTCTATAACTAATCGCCATCTCTTGGTATCGGAACCAGGTAATCCTTTTTTGGAACAAGAAGTAAGGACTGTTACATTCCGATACAGACGGTTCTACAATATTACGACTTGATTATTAACTTCTTCTTTAGGGTATGAGGAATTCTGTAGTTTTTAATGTACACTGGCTCAGTATCTTTAAGTCTTAGTTTTTGTTTATAAAAATTATTGGTTTTATGGATTCGGTTTCGAGTCCGAATATGTCTGTATACTTGGTGCAGAGATCTGTTAATTGTGTTTTAAATAATGGGGAAGTTCTTTTTTAGTTTTTTCATCACGTTTCTTGGCGATCTTTGCTAATTTCAGGACTGTTTCAAGTCACTTAGCTTTTCTATTTTAATGTCGTTAAGATTTACTATTTTATTGAATTTGTTGTATTTAAAGTTCGGTCAAATGTTTGATTTGGAATGAAAATATTGTTTTCTGGCGAAACCATATTGATTTGACGGACTACTTCAGAACGAGCTGGAAGTATTGTGGCATTATTATCACAAGTGTGTTATTGGTAGTTTTATTGGATAGTTTAAATTATTTGGCCGAAGTATTAGAGAATCACATGTTTGTGTGAAATCTAATTGGGAATTATACTTTTAAAGAATCTATACCAATAATGCCCCACTATGTGAAAGTCGTGTGGAATGACATTTTTCCGGTAGATGGTTCTACGAATGCTAAACCTTTAGAAAAACTGAAACTTCACCGATTCCAGATATTTGAGTTGATATGTTTGAATTAATGTTTTCAAATGTATCAACATGTTTTTTTAATAGTGATATGTCTGCACTAGTACAGCATAGGGTAATGCTTTACCTGTTTTTTCGTTATTTATGTTAATGAAGATACGAGGTTTAAATTGACTGTGTGTACTTTGGTGTTTTTTGGTGAATATCTTAAGGGTTTTGTTGGTTTTCCGAGTTAGTCTGTGAAACTCGAACATTATTATTGCCATTATAGTTGCCATTGTTATTGTTTTGGTTGTTACCTCGGTAGGAATTATTCCTTCCTCGGTTATTACCACGGGCATTACCTCTCTGCCATTGCTATTGTTAGTATAGTTTGCGTTATGATTACCGCGGCCATTGCCTCTACCTCTTTGGTAATTGCGATAATCATTGCATCTATTATGTCTGCCTCGAATGTATTTACTCATTGCATCATTAAATGTGCTGAAGTTTCCAGCTTCTAGTATTATACGAAGTTTTTCATATTCACAATTTTTGGTCATTGCAGATATTGACTCTTTAGTAGAGAATTTCTCTGCGTTATCCGAGTCTAGGCCATCGTCAATATAAGCTGCCTCGAGTTGGTTACGCAAGTTATCGATTTCAGCTGTATATTGAGCTGCTGTTTTGCCTATTTGTTGGGCGTTTAACAGCTTTGCCTTAATCACGTCAATGGATTCTCCTTTGACGCAACTTTTTAATTTATTAATAATGCCATAGATCGTAGTCTCGTCTTGGCATTTGTATAGTACTGTGCCAATTAGCTTCGATTTTATGACTTCTACAGCCAAATCCTCTTGGTTGCCCTTTGTTCGTTCAACAAGCCTTAAGGCTGTTAAAAAACGATTTAATGACAGTTTTTTACCGTCAAATTCAGGGATTGTAGACGAGATTTGTCTTACATATTCTCTATCTAAGGCTACCTGGCCGGCATGTTGGATTCTGTATCGTGCTCCACATCCTCCTCTCCCGTCCCGAAATCTCTGGAACATTAATTATGATGTTCTGTCTAATGCCAATGTTTTTCAATCTGGTATTTAGAGATTGTATGAATTTAAGGCACTGTCTGGCATGTTCTGTGTTAGTTTATTTTTAATGGAATTTACTGCATGTACTATATCGTTATATTGTTTTATCAATATTTGTACATGGTATTTTAGTGTTTCTCCCTTTATAGGTATGCCTTTATTAATGCATTTATATGTGATGTAGTAGGGCGTCCGCAGGGCTTCCAGGTGAACTTTTACAAAATGAATTGTCGTTGGGGGAGCGTTTCTGCTCTGCACAAATTTAACTCAGGTTTGAAAAAAAAAAAACACGTTTTGTTCGCTTGAAGGTTATTTTCATCTGGTCTATTTTTTCAGAGTACATTACAAGAGTACATACAAGTGTATTAGTATAAGTGTGGTGAAATTTCAGTACATGTTCCATGTACTGGTTCCGGAGTTACATGGCGGTTGGATGGCGACTGTCGGATACACTTCTTGTGTGAACATGCCGCCCGCCTTGCAGTATTGCAAAAAGAAAAAGGGAGAGGGACGTGGCTCTGTTCCTACTATTGAGCACAGGAGCCGGACAATATCCACCCGAAGACCGTGTTTTGGGCCAGTGGTGCGCCGCCAAGACTCGGCAGGACGCCTTGGAGAATTAAATCCGGATATATATCCGAGCCCAAAACCAGATTGGAGATTTCCGGCTGGAACCAGCGATCGTCTGCCAATCGAATGTTGGTGAAGGGCTCGTTCAGTTTCTCGCTGACGGGCTTCGTTGGAGTTTGATACCGGAGATTTGGCATCACTTGCAGGATGACCTCTCGCTGGAAGCTAGAGGTCCTAGAGCTTATTATAGCCGAGCAGGCGTTGTCTTTACCGACGCGGGTGACGGATAGCCCGGAGGCCTTTGCCAAGGATGCGTCGATAAGACTTACCGGACAGCACGGGTCTAAAAGTGCCCGAGTGTCGCGGGTCGCCTTGCCGTTTCCGAGTCGGATGAGTGCTCTCGGGAGCACGGTTGTCCTTTTGTGTTCCATTAATGATGATAAGGAGATGGAACCAGCGGATGAAGGCGGCGCGGAGCGTCGCGCTTGGGCCTTGGTGCTGCGCCTTGTCTGGGATCGCTCTGGAGATGGCATGCGACGCGCTTCTTGCAAATGAAGCAAGGTGTGATGGTCGCCCTGGCACTTGCGGCACTTGTCCTTGCGGCGACATGACTCCCCGGAATGTTGGTGAGCCAGGCAGTTTGGGCAGTATTTATTGACTAGAACTGCTCGGAGTCTCTTCTCTGGAGACAGCCGCATGAACCGCTGGCACTTGCGCAGCGCGTGGACTCCTCGGCATACTCGGCATCGGAACGATTCCGTTGCCGGTCGGCTCTTGGATCGGCCTTGTTGTTGGCGTGGAGACATCGTGCTGTTACGTGAAGAATGTGAAAAAAAACATAGTAGACATTACTGATGCGGCTTTATACGGATGGTCCGCAGACCTATGGATCTAGGATTCTAGTCTTTACTGGAAATTTTACTGGATGGAAAATGGAGACTAGATTCTATCGGGAGCAGGATCAGCTTAGAGATAGGTCTCTTGGAGACACCTCGGGCTGTTAAGACGTCGACCACTCGGACTCTTTGGTCGTCGCCAGGATAGGTCGTTTGGATTCGACCTAGACGCCAGTCATTAACTGGAAGATTATCTTCTTTAATAATGACTAGATCGTCCCGTTGTAAGTCTCGCGTTGGAGTTTGCCATTTGTTTCTTTTGTGTAACTCTAAAAGATACTCATGTTTCCAACGGAGACAGAACTGTTGTTGCAAAGCCTTCAAGCGCTGCCAGCGGTTGATGATGGACGCGGCGTTTTCCTTGATCTCTGGCTCTGTGGCGGAAAGTAGAGGACCCCCGACTAGAAAATGACCGGGAGTCAGAGCTAAGAGATCAGTAGGATCTTCCGACATTGGAGATATCGGTCTTGAATTCAGGCATGCTTCAACTTTGGATAGGAGCGTGGAAAGCTCTTCGAAGGTGTATTTGGAGGTCGATGTAGACTTATAAAATAGATTTTTGAAACTCTTTACACCTGCCTCCCACAGGCCACCCATATGCGGTGCACTAGGAGGGTTGAAGTGCCAGGACAGTTTCTGGAGACTGTAAGTGGCCTGGAGTTGAGTCTTAAGCGCTTCTACAAAATCGCGCGAGAGGACTTTGGCCGCTCCGACGAAGGTTTTGCCGTTGTCGGAATGCATTTGACTTGGGCACCCTCGTCGTGCCACAAATCTCGCAAATGCCGCTAGGAATTTTTCTGTGGTCAGGTCAGATGTAGCTTCTAGGTGGATGGCTTTGGTGCTGAAGCACACAAAGACGCACACGTAGCCTTTCGTAATAAGACAGGCTCGACCTGTGTAATTTTTTACATCGAAGGGGCCTGCAAAATCGACTCCTGTGTGAGTGAACGGTCGAGAGAATGTGACTCTCTCCACAGGCAAGTCGCCCATGAGCTGCGTTTGCAATTTCTTTTTTCGGATGACGCAGATTTTGCAGGAATGAATTGTGGATTTGACCAACACCTTCAGCTTTGGAATCCAGTACTGTGATCGTATTAAACGCATCATGAGCTGGTTGCCTCCATGCAAGGATATAAGATGGGTGAAAGCGGTCAAGAGACGCGAATATGCACATGTGTATGGCAGTATGATTGGATGCCGCTCATCGTAGCCGAGTGCTTCGGCCGCTCTTACACGACCACATGCTCGAATAATTCCCTTACCATCTAAAAAGGGGTTCAAATTAAGGATTTTGCTGGAAATGAGCTGTTTTTTCGTGCTCAAGCAAGTGTACTCTGACGAGTATGCTTGTCTCTGGGTCAGGAGAATGAGTTTTTCTTGTGCATAAGAAATCTCGTTGCTGTCAATTTCAATAGTTGACGGGAGCGACAATCGTTTGCAACGCTTGAAGAAGCGATAGATGTAGGCTAACACTCGCAGGGCTCGATCGAACTTGGAGAAGCGCTCGAGGAAAGAAAATGAGGGAGCCGTGTTTACGAGGTTTACCTTAATCGTACGTTGCTCTATTGTCGTGTCTGGGAGGGGATCTGAAGGAATGGGCCATTGGTTCTGAGGTAGGAGTAACCATTCTGGCCCGTGCCACCACAGCTCATTGTTGACTAACGCTTGTGGTGGGGCACCTCTGCTCGCTAGGTCCGCTGGATTGTACTCGGATCGTACATGGGACCATTTATTGGAGTCGGTGGCCTGAGTAATTTTCGCGACTCTGTTTGCTACAAAGGTAGTCCAGGCGCATGGTGGCTTATGAAGCCAAGCTAGCACAATTGTGGAATCTGTCCAATAGAACCAGTCGCCGCCAGCGGAAGGTAGCTGGGGACTGAGTGCAGCGGATAACTCGGACAGAAGTGCTGCTCCGCACAGCTCTAGTCGTGGCAAGGATATCGTCTTGACCGGAGCGACCCTCGTTTTCGCTGTTAGGAGATGTACTGAGATGCGATCTTGTATCTCAGTGCGCACGTAAATGGCGGCTCCATATGCACGCTGCGAAGCGTCACAAAACCCATGGTATTGGATAGTCCCCTGTGGGCGGAATTCGACCCATCTAGGGATGCGAATCGCACTGAGGCCCGGATACTCTTGCAGAAATAAATTCCACTTAATGAGAAGACTCTCAGGTAGCGGATCGTCCCAGCCCAGTTCTTGGAGCCAGATCTCCTGCATGAATATTTTTGCCTGGATAATGACTGGACCCAGCCAACCTGCTGGGTCGAACAGTTTGGCAATCTGTGAAAGGACTTCACGTTTGGAGACGGACTGTTTGGCTGTTAGCTCGGATGGAGCGAAAAAGAACTCATCGGTGTCAGCTTTCCATCTGATCCCGAGAGTCTTTGCCGAACAGGCTTCCTCGATCTCTAAAAAGTCGGCGTGAAGCAAGTGGTCCTTGGGAATCGCTCTTAGCAAGTCCTTTTCATTGGATGTCCATTTTCGCAAGGGGAACCCGGCAGATTCAAGGGCCTTGCGGAGTTCTGCAATTGCTTGATCTGCTGTTGATTTGGAATGGGCTCCCGCTAGTACATCGTCGACATACATATTGTTTGCGATAATGTGACTTGCTAAGGGATAGAGCGAACGAACGTCATCAGATAACTGATGTAGTACCCGGATTGCCAAAAAGGGGGCACAGTTAACTCCAAACGTGACTGTGCTGAGTTCGAAGTCACGAAGCTCGTTGTCCTTTGTTCGGAACAGAATTCTCTGATAGGGCGTGTGGTTGGGATGCACAAGTATTTGCCGATACATTTTTGTGATATCGGCATTGAACACATATCGGAAGAAGCGCCATCTTAGAATTTGAATGGTTAAGTCGGATTGCAGAACGGGCCCTGCATGTAGCACATCGTTCAGACTTTTACCATTCGATGACGGGTGGGAGGCGTTAAACACTACGCGGAGCTTGGTCGTGGTGCTGTCAGGCTTGTGAACAGCATGGTGTGGTAGATAAAAGTTATCTGAACCATTGCTTGGAGGGACTTGTCGCATGTGACCTAAGTCCAGATATTCCTGGATCACCGCATCGTACTGCTCCTTAAGGGGGGCATTTTTTGCCAGACGATTCTCATTTCGTAGAAATTGAGCTAGTGCGATGGACCTTGAATGGCCTAACTGGATGTGATCGGAATTCTTGAATGGCAGTGTGACCAAGTATCTGCCGTTTTTATCCCTTTTAGTGGTTTTTTGAAAATTGCGCTCACAAAAAAGGTCGGATTCCTTTTCCAGCTTAACTGGAATATCCTCCACCTCCCAAAATTTTGTGAGCAGTTTATCCAAGCTCGCATTTGGATTCAGCGAGACTTGAGTCGAAAAGGATGCGACAGATTTGGCACTGGTCTTAGAAACGGGGCCTGTAAGGATCCAGCCGAAAATCGTTTCTTGACCAAGGAGAGTGCCACATATGTTGGGATAGGAGCCACCTAACAATATGGATGGGAGGATATCGGCGCCGAGAAGCACGTCTATCTGTGAGCTCCTATAGAAAGAGGGATCGGCCAAGTGTAATTTTGGAAGTTCTTCCAAAGCAGTTTGGGGGATGGTGTAGGAGGGCAAATTGCCTGCCAGCTTTGGAAGAACATAAGCCGAGGTTTCAATATGAACCCTGGGCTTTATAGGAGAGCCAATATTAAAATGGCAAAGTTTTTGAGGTTGAGCCGAAATGGCTTGATTCAAACCGGAGACCTGTGCGTCGACGGGTTGATAAGGAAGTTTAACCCTTTTGAACAATCGCTCTGAAATAAAGGTCGCTTCAGACCCAGAGTCGATTAATGCCCGGGCTGTATACTTTGTGCCCAAATGACACACTTGGATGACAGCCGTGCCGAGGAGAACACCATGTGAGTTTGCGGAAAAATAGTTTTGAACGGTAGCTTGGGTTGAAGTAGAAGTGGACTGTATTGGTGAAGGAGGGTTCAAAACTATTGGTGTTGTGGAAGCTGAGGGCACCTGGGGTCTGTCACGGTGGAGTAGCGTGTTGTGACGTCCCTTGCACGTGAAACAACTATGTGCGCTGGTGCAGTCTTTCAACTGGTGCTGTCTGGCGAAGCAGTTTAAGCACAGCTTTTGTTGCTTAATGACGGAAACTCTCTCGGGTACGGACATTTGTAGAAAACGTGGGCATAGACGCACGGGATGGTTTTCCTTCTGACACAATTTGCAGTGCTGTGGCTTTGCAGTCACTGTTGCTTCGAAGGTTCTCAGGTGGTTGGACTCTTTTCTTGTGGGTTTGGACTGGAGTGGCGTATGTGCGGTAGGTCGTACATCCTCTATCGCCTCCAAGGTGCGATATCGGTCGATCAGAAATAAATTCATCTCGGACCATTGAGGGATCTCTGCCTTATCGTGGAGCGATTGTTCCCATAACGACAGCGTGAGCTTAGGCAATTTAGAGGAGCACAAGAAAATTAGCAGACAATCCCAATTTTCGGTGCTCACCCTGGACAAGTCGAGAGCCGTTAAACATCCCTGGATTGTGCCCTGAAGCTCTTTAAGGGCGGCTCCAGACTCTTGTGTTGCTGAGGGGAGATTGAAAAGGATTTTCAATTGACTATTGACTAATAGTCGCTTATTCTCAAATCTCTCCGTCAGGCTCGCCCACGCTGACTGAAAGCCGTCATTCGTGAGCGGGGACTTGGAGACAATTGCTCTAGCTTCGCCGCTGGTTTTGGAATTAAGATGGAACAATTTTTCCACCGGCGTCAATCTTGGATTGTTAATATAAACAGCTGTAAACAAGTCTCGGAAAGTAGGCCAGCGTAGGTAATCCCCACTGAAAACTTCAGTGTCGCATGGCGGGAGACTGCAACCCCTGGACATGGAGAAGTTGGAGGGGGTTGCTCAGCTTGTCTATTTAACGCCGTGGCTCTTTCTATTTTTTCGCTTAGTTGAGCCGCACATCGCTCGTAAACGGAGTACGAGTAATCATATTTAGCTTGCATAGCCACCAGGTCACTGCTGCTGCAAGCGCCTTGGTTGAGAGCTTTGGAACATAACTCGTACTCGCGTTCTACCTTTTCCCATAAAGTCTTAATCTGATCTCGTCGGACTTGGAGAGTGAACAGTGACACGTCACTGTCCGCTGCGTCATTGATCTTCACTTCAAACTGGCCTAGTCGGTCAGTTATAGAAACGAAGTCGTTCAGTGCCATTTCGCTTGACTTCTGCATTTTTTGCGTAGTCGAACGGGTAATTTTTGGGGTAATATCTCTTGTTGGAATCGGACTCACAGTCTTGCGGACGGTTGTGCTGGTACTCTCGACCTTGAGTTTCCCGAAAACTGCTCTAGGTGAGGTTAAAGGTCGCTTTGACTCCTTGACGGACGGTGCTGTGAGTCGTTTTTGGCTGTTTTGATCACCACCGATTGGCATACTAGGCTCTTCACAGAGCCAAAAATTGTACTAACCAGGTGAAATGTGATCAAATACAAATAATTTGAATCAGCAGAGAGAAAACGGAATAAGAAATGGCACAGGAACGATGGAATCGAGATATCAGAATAAAATGGAATGACCGAAATGGTGTGCACTATTGAGTCCAACGAAATCGGAAAATTTTGTTAAATTAATTATTTTACTAATAATTTACTAAATTGATTCTTATTTAGTTTCCTTTAATTGAGAAAAAATCTAATTATTTCTTTATTGAAACACCAGAGAAAAGGATTTATTCTCTTTTGACAAAGCGGCCGTGTAGTGGAAACGGATCGCGCAAAAAAAATGATGCTTATCGCTTATTGCTTATTGATGGTTGAGCTCAAGAAGAAGCACGTTTATTCTAAACGCAGCTCAATGAAAAGGTTTTTTGTCATAGAATTATTTATATAAATTGTTATTTTAAGAAAAATCGCACGGATATTCGATTTATTACGCAACTTGGAAACGTCTTAACTTATAATTATGTTTTATAAATTTTTTATAAGAATAAGAAAAAGTACTGTATATGTTTGTATTTTATTAAGTAAACGCAGCTCAATGGCAAGGTGGAAACATACAAAATATAAAAGTTTCACAGAATCAGTTTATCGAAAACCGATCTTGACACTTTACAACCCTGTTGTTTGTTTACGTTTTGCACTTGCCAATTAATTGGTAAAAATAAATATATAAATTAATATTGAAGCTGCTGTGGAGGAAAAATAACAAACGATACACATATAATAGGATGTGTGTGTGTGTATACATGCAGGTGAATTTGCACAGTGTGGTTTTAATTAATTAAATACCAATTAGAATTGTGTGTTTTTATATATGTATTTAGTGTGTGATTCTTTGGTGAAGGTTGGAATGGAGAAGCGCATACACTTGTTGTTCAACGGAGCGAAAGCCTATGTGTGCAGATATGTCTTGATGTACTTGCGTACATCAATATGGCGATCGGTTAAATTTTTGGGTATGCACTTGTACATATATGTATATACATATGTACAGACACCAATATGGCGACCTTATCGGAGTCACTTTCTGTTTTATTTCTTTCAATATTTATCACTTTTTAGATGCCTTAATGGCCACGAACAATATTTTATCTGCGGGTTTTTTTGTTGAATTTTTTAAATACAATTGCCCCTCGCTTTAACCACGGACAATGTGAAGCGAAAAAATATGTTCAGACACACAAAGGAATTAATTAACTGGAGTTGCCGGAAATTTGGCAATGGACAAGTTGAGGTAGGTGCACTGCTACTTATCTTGTTTGAATTTATAGCTGTTCCTGGAACCTTTTCTTGCAGATCCACCAATGCTTGCTGGGGCGAACTGGATATACCAAATGTTGTAGAAGAATCCGGCTCGAAGGACCAAATGATGTAGTAGGGCGTCCGCAGGGCTTCCAGGTGAACTTTTACAAAATGAATTGTCGTTGGGGGAGCGTTTCTGCTCTGCACAAATTTAACTCAGGTTTGAAAGAAAAACACGTTTTGTTCGCTTGAAGGTTATTTTCATCTGTCTATTTTTTCAGAGTACATTACAAGAGTACATACAAGTGTATTAGTATAAGTGTGGTGAAATTTCAGTACATGTTCCATGTACTGGTTCCGGAGTTACATGGCGGTTGGATGGCGACTGTCGGATACAC